>OX380335.1:7418625-7645504 GCA_947425015.1 Pterostichus niger | reverse complement strand
CAACTAAATCGACATAATATTCTAATGACAAATAAAATCATGTATGCATCACGGTCGATACTATGTAGATGATAATGCCTTGGGTGCATAAAAATAATCTAATTGTTATTAAATGATTAGAAGAAAATTAAATAACAGATTCAAAACTTAAATCATTACAACTTTTTTTTAAGCATTCTTTTCTAAAACTAACTGGGCGACATAGGCTGCGTTTTTGTTCATTTTATTTTGTCCACTATTGCTATCTCCAGAACTATAAGACCTATGAGGTCGGTTAAATTAGCAAACAATTTCTATTTTACAAGACTACTTTAATGAGCATAATTTGTTTTTCAACCGATGATTCACAAATTGTGAATACCAACTTTGTTATTTTAAATGAAACTATATTATTTTTATTTGCTTGTTCGATAGAGAATTTTATTCTGAATTGAGTGATGACTTACACCAGTATTTTGCTTACATGGGTAGTAGAGAACACTGTGCAGAATAATGAAGCAAGATCAAGAGTAATTCCTGAGTTATTTAATGTGAACTTCTCTGTCAAAACATGAATTGAAATCTGAAGGAAATACCATTCAAACAGTTGTCTGCTAACGGCTTTAACCAATTAAATCATAGAAACTGTGCATGCGCACAATTTATAATAGCGAATAGGAAAAGAGATAGAAGTATATCTCACTTTATACGGGGTCGCAAAGGCGACATATTCAGTAGTATATGGTTTTAACTAATCTTGTCATTATTCTCAAGAATAATCACTGTATTTTTTTTGACAAATGTCAGATATGTAGCTCATTATTTATTATTTAAGATTGTTAACGCGTAAAGTAAAATTCCTTTGTTTGAATTTAATTTGTGTCATAAAATAATCTACCTAAACATTACTCAAGAGCTCAATAAATTAGAAAATATTTCACCAGACTTACTGTCTGGCAACATTTTAAAATTCGAAATCTGCGGAATAATTTTCAATTTATTCTCACTCTTTTGATAATGAAATGTCCTGTTTTTTTCATGTTCGTGAGTCAATGAAAATTTTGTGTCAGCAGCAGTGATGTTAAGTTCCGGTAATTTATGATTTTGATAAATGTCCGGTGTAATTTACCATTTCTTATTATAATTTTAAATTCTTTGGTATTTTATTGTTATAGTAATTTATGATCGTAATTTACTACTTTTGACTTTTGTACTTAATATGTATGAATAAAAATTAGAAACTTTTTTACGGTGGTTTAGTTAGCGTTACAGCGTTCGTATTTGAAGATCCCGAGTTTGAATCCCACTGAAGCTAAATTCAGGGCCTTGGTGAACATCAAACGCATTTCGCGGATGAGATGTATACTATGTATTTTATATGATCATATGAAAAGTGAGTCATTATGTACTCATTGTTAGTGTTTTACGACACTGTTTACTGTCCATAATCGGGTACTTTATTGGACTAGTACGATAAAAATGCAAAATTGGACTGCTGTCAATGTCACATTAAAACAAAATTCAAAAGAAATATTTAAACACTATTTTCTGTATGTATTATATGTGTCTTCATACAATTATTAGATATTCTCTTACATTACATGCAAGATCTTTTATTTCTTTTGGAACGTCTTCAATGTCTTCATCCATCTCAACACTTTTTTCACTTTGACAATTTGATAAATAAAGCAACAAATGCATAACAACGAAGCACACTTTGAGATGCAATTAAATGTTTTAAATATAGGTATTGACATAATCATATTTTAAGGGAAAATATTCCCCATGCAGTCGAACATAAAACGTTGTATGCAACTCGTACATAATCGGACTTTATAGACTCGCCTTATTTATTAGCCTCGCTCGCTGCGCTCGCTCTGCCATAAAATTCGGCTCGTCCAATAAAGACCTAAATTATGTACTTGTTACATAAACTACTATTATCGCACAAACGATACGAAGAGCTAAAATAAAAATAAATGTTTTTGATTTTGAAATGTAATTAGTAAGTATTGAAAGGGTATCATTGCAAAGCCTTTCAATACCTATATTACATACTACTGTATAAATTAAAATCAAGGTGCTATTTGTGGACGAATTTAACAAATTTTAAATTTATTTCGATATGAAATTTATAAATAATAAAATTTAATTTTAATTATTTTTATACAATAAAATCGAATAATGTAACAGGGCTATTTAATCCTTACACAAATATGCTTCTTTGCAGAATGGTAAATTCACGTATAAATTGTAATTTCAAAATTCGTATCCATTTTAAACATATTTATTACATATACATAAATTAAAGAAAAGATCTGCCAGACAATTCGACAGACTATTTTCTTAAAACTCGATCGCTTAAACTTTGAAAGGGTGATGTAGGTATTTAGGCAAATAAAAAAGATAAAAATAGCTTTATTTCGGGTTTTGACATAGTATTGATTATATTTCGACCATTGGTCGTTTCGAACCTTACGTCCAATACAACCAACAAATATAACATGTAGTATAAGTAAGCTGATATTACAAAGTAATTATGACAAAGTGAGAATAGTAAAATACAGTAATATTCATTAATTCGGTCATTCCAAGCACTAATTTCTCAACAAAGTGTCGAAATTCACCCCTTGAACCAGTTCAACCTGTAGAATGGCCGGTCGATGTTCATACACTCACTAGGACTAAAGCTACAGGCTGTGGCTTGGAACTGGCTGACTTAATCACGGACATACGTGTCCAGGTGCGCATTAGCACACAGTATTGAGCGTCTTCCATCTCTGTTCGGCGTCGGCCGTTGTCGGCCGGCGTCGGGACGCCGTTCCCGCCAGTTGGCAGTGTGCTGGCGCGGTCACCAGATACGAACATGGTCTTGTGCGTTGGATGTACCACCAAACACGGGCTTTATTGGTGAGTTTTGCACTTTATATACTCTTTGCTCTCTCTTTCATGTATTTTACTATGTTCAAAAATTTATCAAAAGAATGTAAAAAAAATCTATAAATATTCTAAAAACTTACTCTTATCATCTCACAACTTAATTTCGCAAATATATTTAGTTGCGGTAATAATATTCCGCGTCCACTTTTTTATGTTTAGAAATGTGTCAGTAGGTCACATTAAATTATATATAATAAAACGTTTATGATTTATGAAACAGGAAACAATATAAACATTTTATATATAATATTTGTATGCTATATAAAATTATAATTTGCTATATTCGTTGTTTGTTAATTAAAATTGATTATAAAATTGATAATGAATTTTATATATTTTGAAAATTGTTTAAAAGTTTGTACGAAACAAATTGTGCAAAAAATATATATATATATATTATAGCAAAATATAGTTTTTATAGCAAAAATTATGTTTTATCATTATCATTTATTACATTAATCAATTAAAAAGTAATATTACGTAAGTATATTACGGTTTATTATGTAGTATTTTATATTTATAAATTATAAATATCTTTAAAGAAAGAATTTAAAATTATTCATTATTACATTAATTATAAATTTAATTTAATTACTTTATTATTAAAAATAGTGTAGAATATCATTGCGAAAATAGAAAAACTTTAGAATGTAATTTGGTTTTTTCATTAGTAGAGTGTAACAAGTATTTTGATAGTATCGGCAATATTCATTAAAACAGCTAGTTGCATATTAAACAATGAATACTTAATACTATACGCAAACGAGTTGTAAAACTGTTTTTTAATAACCAAATTACATATTTGCAAAACAGAAATTAAATGCTATGGAAATTTCTTTAGGAAAGAATTATTCTAACTGATTACGTGGCAACTAACACAAGTATTACGAAACTGATTTTTATTTGAATTTTCAGTAAAGACTGAAAATGTAAAAAAATATTTTTAAAATAAATAATGACATGGAAATATATGTTGCGTAAATTGTATTTTAAAATAAAAGTTTAAATAAAATTTCATTAATAAAATGATATAACATTTCGATTTTCTTTTTCTCTAGACACCGTCGGAATAAAGTTTGTTTGAACTGCCTACGTCTGGAACTCTCAAAGGACGAGCAAAAACTCAGATTCGTATTACATAGGTATTTATTTTCGAATAAAACTAATAGATTTTGGACCAGTATTTCAATCTCTTAACAAAGTTTCTTAATAAATTTATCCATTAAACAAACAAAAATTAGTACAAAAAAATTACAGTTATTTTATATAAATTTCATAATTTGATTTATGATTTCAACACCATATTTTTTGTTGGTTTGACAGATTTGTTTATTAAGAACTTTATTAGGAGATTGAAATATTAGGCCTTAAAATTATTTATTACTTCAAATCCGAGTAATAATATTTATAAGATGAAAATGTTTAGTGCGTGTGGGTCGAGTTTTACTATAATCTGCATCAGAAAAATTAGTTCAGTTCGGATTCGGATTCACAGATAAAAAAGAATTTAGTTTAGAATTTTTTTTGGTGCACTAACGGCTCAGTTCTGGATCGGGTTAAAAAATTATATATTTAAAAATCAGAATTTTGTCAATTCTACAATTTATCATCTTTAATAACATATTCAACTTTGTTTTAAATGAAGTTTTTTTAATGATTTTTAACTTTATGTTGATTCAACTTTTATTTTATTTGTTGAATATTTATTTTTATTATTATCTTTTTAGTATGACTATAGACTGTAAAAAGCAAGGTACTTTGTTTACGTTGATGATTTGCCAAGTTACGTTACATAAGATATGTAACAATGTAATAAAAAATTTAAAAGAAAAATATAGATTATTAAAGGTAATTGTTTTAGTCCAAAACTATAATTTTATTTTAATTACCAGCAACTATGTAAGTATTGAAAAATGATTTTTTAACCCGGAAATAGTAGGTTCAGTTCCGGTTAGGATTTAAATCAACAAAATAACAGAGGTTCGGGTTCAGGTTAACTAAAAACATAAGTTCAAAACGATTTTCGGTACGGGTTCGCTTCAGTTTCCGGTCCCTGTTAGTTCAGTATCTCGTAGTAATTAGTATTCATTTTTAAAACAAAAAAATGAAATAAAAGTTTATTTAATTAATTAAATTAAACAAAAATCATTTACCGTAGGGAAAAATCCAGATTTCATTGTGAGTAAGGAAAAGTGAAATTACATTTTTCGACTAAAATCACAAATGAAAAATGTGTTGGGATTACAGAAATGTCTTGATATATTTTATTGGATTTTTTGGCGATTGTACCGCGCTGTGGATGTTTCTACCGGCCACATTTCGTGCTTTCCTATATACATCATCCCAAAAAATAGCCTTGAGAAATGGCCGTGCGGAAATATTTGTCATCCCTTAGCAACTTAAATCATTAATTAGGTTTTAAAAGTACCTTAATATTTATAATGTTTGTAGAACATCAACAGATAATTTACTTTAGTATAATTAGTAGTTATATTAAATGGTTATTGATTATATTATCTTGCATGCCAACATTATTTCAAATTAATATAAATTACATAATTATGTTCATTGTATGTGAACGTGAAATACACACAATAAAATAATAACTCGTTTAATTAATTACATTATCTTCCGCTTTTGTACGCAAATGTTTTTTTCCAAATTAGAAAATTGTAGTTAACAAGAATGATTAATTTTTAAATTTAATAATTATGAAATATTGTTATTAGTTCATATTCTCTCAAAGGTTACTTGATATCCATAAGTTACCTATACTCGTATTATATATGATTAAATAATGACTTGCAGTTAAAATAAATAATTTCAACTGATATTTTGATTTTTATCTCGAGTGACAGTTAGCAATTATCAAATAAAAATCATTTATTTTCTAAACAATGTTTTGATATAAAACAATAATGTAATTGTAATTCAATGGAGAAAACCGCGATAAAACTTCCCTTGCAAGCAAGGTTGCCACATCTGTTGTTTCAGTCGGGAAATTCCAGTTTTCATTTTTATCTCCGGGCTCCGGTTTCGCAAAGTCTTTGAGTTGAATAATAATTTTTAGAAAATTCTCAAAATTGTAATAAATTTAAAGTTTATAGCTATGAAAATACCTAGGAATGTTATGAGTATCATCTGTTATTGCTCATAACATTCGTGGTTTGTTCAATAGTTTACCGGTTTCAGAATATAAACACGTCAACATCATTAATAAATATTATTTTTTGAAATTCTTTTATGAATAACGTCATTGTCATCATTTTAGAAGGTGATCAAGTAAGTCTATGGTCTGCATGTTTTTATTCAACGCCATGGTTACAATTGTTATTGTATCATATTTATAAATAAAGTTTTATTTAAACGTCATAACGTGGTCATCTCTAATTTGAAAGACTGTACAATTAATATATATTATGATAAGCAGGAGAAGTAATCTTTGTATTATTGTTGATTTGAGTTCCGTTTGTATTAATAGTGTTATATTATCATTGTGTTTTATTTTCATTTTCTTGACTGTTTTGGACAAGTCAGTATCATAATACTACCATACAGAATACAGTTATTACTTACTTACTATCCTACTTTTGTGCATGTAAACATAGGTTTAATATTCTAAAACCGGTAAAATCTATTTAAACGTCAGTTTCGTTAAATATCTCCAATATGTTTATAATAAGTAAAATGTATTGTGATTTGACAATTTATCTTTACTCTACTATCATAAGAGAAACAAAAATAACTCGATTTTTGGCTTGGAATTATTATTTATTTTTATAATAAATAAGTTATTAATGCTTATTGTTTTTGTTCATTCCGATTGGTTTTAATTCATTATTATATTTGAAATAATAATCCGTGATAGTATTATCCATAAGTTCGTCAATAATTTATTTGTACTGAATATATATGACTTAGGAATCTGCGATTTTTGGCGATTAAATGAATAATTGTCACTTTTAAACTATAGTTATTGATTAAAATTGAAGTATGCAAGAAAAAGTTTGAAATATATAGATTTTTATTATGTAAACTAACTTTACATATGTATAGCATGAAAATATAATTTGTAAAAATTTATAATAGTTTTTAAATATTTTAATAAGTTTGAGAGATGAAAAAAGCGAGCGAACGACGATCGAGTGAAGTCGGATTAGACATATAGGAACTCTGTTCATATTTTTTTTTTTCTAAGGCTCTATAAAAATACATATTAAAGCTAAAAGGTACGTGTAACCTATATTTGCAGAATATAATTTATTGGAATGTGGCCAGTTTTAGATTTTAAAATCTGTAAAGGGTCGTAGAAACTAAAGTAATAAAATAAAAAGCTCCCTTAACTTAATCGATCTGTGAGTTGGCAGACAAAATTTATTTTCATTCCCGCACAAATAAGACAAATCTAATAAAATGGCTTATCCCATTCAACATCGAATTTAAACAAGATTTTTCCTAACATCTTATTACAAAAAAAACTTGGCAGAATCTAAATAATCTGAATATTTCAGTATTCCAGATGCTGAAAGAGACCTAAAATAAAAAGTTTAAGCAATGGCGATTTGAATAACAATGCGTGATTGTGTTTCAATTTACTTTTGTTTCAAATTTAAATGCGCTTTAATTTTACCTAGTGCGAAAGTTGTTAAAGTTTTCATGAGAATAAATATTATAATTAACCATCTAGAACAAACGAATTTGTTAAATTCTCGTTTATATGGTGTAAAAGATAAATTTTTATGATTAAGATTATTTATAAATACATGTGTTCAATGAAAGTACCTCAAATATGATTAATTCTCATGGCAACATATCAATAATTTCAATTTAATAAATACAGATAAACAAGATGAAGTACGTCCTCGGTCGTTTTAATCTTTCATCAAATAGAGGTTGCTATTATTTCGTACTTTATTTGCAGGATGAACAAATATAAGAAAATCTCTAAGATTTATAAAATATTAAGAAACAGTATAATATATAACTACTTAACTACTTTTCTGTTTATAACTGATTTGAAAATAATAAAAGATTTATTTGTACAATTCAAATGGCAATTCAGAGAAACAAAATCTATCAAAAATACGTTGTTTCCAAAGCAACCTAGGTTACTCGTTATCATTAATCAAATTATTAGGTAGACATTTATAGAAAATTACATATTGATCACAGCATATTGTTCGGACTTCATTTCCTAAGTATTGCGCTCTAATTAAAGTAACAAAAATGCAGCTATCAAATATTTTGTTTAATACCATGATGTATAAATTTTTTATGTTACTGCATTTTTTGTGCAAGTACTCGTATTTTATATTTACCCATTGCGCTGCAGTATTTACCGCGTTGTGATAAAAACCTTTTATTGTTAATCAGTTGATGCTAATTGATGTCTGCAAATTTTATTAATGCATTTTTGATTAAACTAAAACTATATACAGCAAAATGAACTTTACACTTCGTATCAGATGTTTGTCACCAATTGAGTACCAATACCAATTTACTCTTTTAGTCTTCACTGTTAATACTGCTGGTTGTTTAAATTTTTCCACGACCAATAAGTAATACATTCATTATATGTACGTTTTCTCAGATATATACATACATACATACATAACATCACGCTATATCCCATTAAATGGGGTAGCACGAACCCGTCAACATTCTCATCCTGACACACGATACTCGATTCGACCACATTAACACTTCTTCCATACAAACTCTTTCTTCTCACAACCAAAATCCATCAACACCCAACAAACATTCATCCATTCGTTAGTGGTCACTGCGCTTGTTTCTGAAGATGCTCTATTGTTTAATAGTGGAGAATAATGAACAAATGTGTTGAATAATGAACCATTATTATTACTATAGTAACGCCATTATTTAACAGATAATTCAATCAGATTGCGGCTACTAATCGTATATAATGCAGCGTACTGAGTCATAGCTTACTTCATTGAATTGCGCTAACGTTTATTATGACCGTTTCATTCCATTTTTCATTTTTACATTTTTATTTCAATTAAATGAAAGTAACAAAGTTACAAAAACAACCTAAAAATATTTGAAAATTAAAGTAAAACAACCTTAAAATATTAACTAATATCAATACGCGAAGTGTGCAAAATAAGTATTTAGCGCATGCGCTCAAATTATTTTTGTCACATATCTTTGGTTACAACACGTCAATAGTACCAAATGCATAATATTTTTGATTGTTTTCCTTCAATTTAAATGTAGAAAAAATATTGTTTGTATTTCGTGGGCGAAATTCTTGTTTTTTAGCGCGTTCGAAAGACATTTTTGTCTCGATCTGCGGTCTCGACTAAAAGTGACATTCTCACGCGCAATAAAAAAAGACACTCATTTCACGCACTTAATACAACAATAACTATTTGAGAATCATCTGAGATGATTTTCACAAATAATTTCAGAACTATTGCAATACATCTCATAAACCATTTTGTCTCAACTTATTGAAATCTTAGCATCTCGATAGGTTTCATTAAACTTAATGAACATTTAATCTCAATTTTCTTTTAAATAATGGTATAATATGTAACAAGATTTTTAAACGTCTCTTTAGTTACGAGTGTATAAAAAACGAGCTACTAAAGAATTTATAAAACGAGTCATATATTATACTTTTTGTACGACCGTAAATTAAGACTAGAAAGTGTAATGTTATATTAATTACTTGAAAATTAAGGTTAAGTTACAATGACAGATGCAAAAAGAGAATTTCAGACCGTGCTTATTATATAAGTTGTTAATTTTACACTGTGATTAAAATGTTCGAAGTCTCATTTTGTTAACCTGACTAGAATGTTATTTAGCGCCCTGAAAACTATCACTTACAATATTTTATTAACGGGAATAGAAAAATATATCGTCAAAAAACTCGATAAATCATAAATTTTTCCGGGTGAAATTCAGTTATCAGCTGTCAAAGATGTAAGTGGAGGAGAAGTCACAGACTTAATTTTGAATGTGATGAAAATCAGTTGCTACAGACAAACGAATACAGGTCTCATATCTACAATTCGAAGTGTTGTCACTGCACTTCTTAAATAGAAAATTATTTGCTATTTAACATGTGATAACAGTTTTTCTAAAATGGATCAAATTAGAACATATCTACCTAGTATTCTTTAGATCCAGGTAATAGTTTTTATAGGTCCTGATAGCATACTCTTTCTCTATACCCAATTTGTATTTTCATTTTAAAACAGAATTCACATTTTCATGCATTGTTTTTATATGTTATGTTTTATAAACTGATCTCCTAAGAGCTATTTGCAAAACAACCTTTCACAGAAAAACCATTGCAGAAGAGGATGATTCTTGTAGGTACTAAAAACGGAGTTCAGCAAAAAATCATCAGAGCAGAGTACGGATTATATCCTTCACGCGTTTTTATGATGTGTTGGCTGGTAATTATGTATAACGATATGCAACATGTTGTGAATATATTATTCTCAATTCAAGCCAGAAAAAAATAGATTAATTCATAAAAAATACACAGGTTTCATTTCGATATATAAAAATAAACAGATGAGATTTGATACAGGAAACTAGAATTGGTTTCATTTTATATTATGTGATTTTAATGTCAAATTCCATATAAGTACTTATACTTTTGTCATCAAGCTTATCGAAATTGATAACAACGAGCCGAACTTTGCACTCATCTTCGACTAAAGAATCGTTTCTAAAATGAAGAAAATTAAGAAATCATATGTAATCAATAATAAGAAGATACAAAATGTTTCCATGATTTCTAAGCTAAAAACTAATACCGAATTTTTCTTTATGATTATATATTATTTAGTTGACTTCTTTTTAATATTATAAATTTGTGTCTCTTGATTATTGTTACAATATAGTAATCAATGCGTATATTTACAATCAAATTTAACTTCATTGCGAAAAATCATAATTACCGTATGAATTTTGCGACCTTAAATAAATATTGACATTTTTGTTTTATTTTCATACAATTATTATTTAAATACTTTTCTATACGTTTTTGCTATGTAAATAATGTCATCGATATGTTATGATTTTTCAAACATTTAAAAATTTTATATACGAGTATGTCATATGACGGTCATTTTTCAATTTATAGATTATCATAATTTTCCAACCATATTTTTAGCTAAATTAAATACAAATAGATTATAAAAAATCATCCAAATAGTTTTTACAAAAATGTCTCGTTTAATGGTATTACTTTGAGAATAATGATTCTATTCTTCAACCTAATTCAGAGATACAAATGTACACATGTATAGTTTATTGTACATTTGAGTGTAATTAAATAATTGAACCGCTTGTTTCATTTATGAAATGTAAGGTAATAAATTACTTGTACATGCAATGTAATATACATATTTTTGTCGCTAGATTTAAATCATTATTTTAAGTTCTCGCCCTGCCCTGTTCATAAATACAACTGTCCTGCTTGAAGCTCTCTTTATACAAACACGAAAGATGATAGATAAAAAAATCCAACATTTCAGGTTGTTCTTCACAGCTGGAAGCCTTAAAAATGATACGTTCAGAGATAAATGCTGACTGGTGTTTTCATAACACGCAAAGATAAGTTGCTTGATAAATTGAGTTCTGACGAGGATTAAGAATTTGGAGCTGCGAGAACAATTAGGAAGGATTATACAGGAAATTGCTAGATTTTGATACCGGCAGAATACGGATGAAGCAAATTGTGTGTGCCTAACGTGGAAAATTCAGTAGTTTAATTTTTAATGAACCGTATTTTGATATTTTTCATTTGAGTTCATCTCATTTTGTAGGCATCATATACAGGGTGTATCTGTACTTCGGGAAAAAAATATTAAAGAGGATATTACTATAAGAAGTACAGATTATGGAATAAAAATATATTTTTTTAAATTCGCTAAATTAAGGATGGTTTACTTGAAATAACCATTTTTAGGGCCACTGGATTAGCGTACTTCATTGCTTAACCTGCTGCATTTAACTAAATTAAATTATTAACTACACAACATCAGACATTTATTTGGTGTTGTGTAAACAGTTACTTGTAAGAAGATTTAAATAAAATTATTAAAAATAGCTATCAACCAGTGACTAACAAAATGTTGCCTTTAAATACGATGCAAAATTTTGTGCGATATAAAAAAAAATTGTTCTATGATCAGTACGTCTTATAGTATATACCCTTTAATTTTTTCCCGAAGTACAGATACACCCTGTATATATATATATAAAACGTAATTACTACACAATTTTTTATAGTAACATTTTACTCTAAATGAAAGCAATAAATTTTGAATGATGTTTTTAGTGAAGAAGCGTACAATACAATAGGTAATATTTAATTGTTAACTCAACATAAAATATTAATATACGAGCTTTTTATTATCATTACGTTCGTGATACGTTTGAGATTTACATAAAAGATTATACAACCAGTTTCTGTGTATTTGGTAATTCTGAGATCAAGGAGCATATTTTATCGTCGAGCACTAAATCCAATGTAAACCCGATGTCAACGATGTCTCGAATAACCAGTGTTGTTACTTATCTTGATAATTATTATTTCCCCGTAGGTTAATTTTTAACATATGGGTATAGAAAAATGATCATAATCTATACAAAAAGTTATTAATTATCAAGAAGTACTTATGTTTTTTTCTAATTAGAGAAACATATTCCATATTAATTACAAATGTTCTTTTGTAGATTATATTAATTTTTTGCATACATGTTCAGAATTTAATTTTGAATTACTTTTAATATTGATGATATCAGTTTAATCTGCATTTATGAACATCTTCTAAACATTATATAAACTTTCAAAATGCCGAAGTAATATTCTCTTAAAGCGGCAACTTTTGTATATATATATATATATTAAAGTTTTCCGAGACACACTGTTATTTTTCTTTAGCAACCGCTTAACAAATGCATAGCAATAAGATGACGAACATTAGCAATATAGAAAATATTTACAAAATTATTATTAATTTTGAACAATATAGAAAAAATATAAACATTTATTATATTGATTAGTCGCGGAAGTAATCTGCTATATTCTTGCTTAGTTAAAGAAGTAACTATTTAAGAAACATAATGCTACAAGAGGTATAAGTATCACTAAACAAATTTATATTTAAGAGAATGTGATTGTCAACTGTCAAGAGCAAAGGACTTGAAATGAATAGTGACACCTAAGGTAGATATATTTTGTTTATCAAATTGTTCAAATCGCTTTACCTCAAATCGAATTCGAGAGAAGAAATTTGGCGAAACTTTTATTGGTGTTTATTGAGACAATGTACTGAGTAAAGTATTGTATTAAAATTATATTTATATTTACCGTTTCTAAGGATTTGTAAATAGTTCTTAATTGTTTATCTGATGTTAAACTTTAAAAAATGATGTTTCTATTTAGTTAGTAGTTTTTCTATGTCAGATTAATTATCTTTGATTTAAATGCAATTAATTAGTTAATGTTATAATATTGTAATTATTACAAAGCTAATTTGTAATATACGTATGTATGTAGGAGGTAAACTGAAATACTTTGATTTGCTAATTAATATGATAATGATGATCGAATAATTATATGCGAAGCTGGTTAGTAAATTATCGTAATAATTATGTACACATGCCCGCTCTTGTGTTCTTGAATATATTTCTAAATTTTCAGACAATGGAGCACTGGAGGGTAAATTAGCACTGCATTTAATGTGTCACGTAAAATGTAATCGCAACTTGTTCTATAATTATGAACACATTTGGTTTCCTGGGAAATTAACAAAATAGATAAGGTACTAGGTATTGTCTTTTATTTTTGTTTTAAGAAAAAAAAAAGTTGCAGTAAGTTAGCCAACTTGACTCACAATTGCTATTTACGCTAAGTTACGACATTTTAAATCGTCATTATATGCTTTCTCTTTTGTATTTGAGCATAATTATATTAACTGTTTTTGTTACAGTTGTCAGATGTACTTCTTGTATGGTATAATATCCCACCTTTTGTTTTGAAGCATCACAGACGACCTTATATTTGTGTTTGATCTGCACTAAGTGCAAATACAAATTGGGGTAGTGTTTCAAATAATCCCTAATGGTTAGTGGTGGTTCTTACAGGTTGCGTTAGATGCGAGGGGTTACAAATTTAAATCTGGGTGATTTAATTAAAATTGCTATTGCGTTTGAGTAGATCTAAATTCCAATATATGTTGTAGGTTGATGTTTCTATTTGATCTACAGATAAAGATTAAATTTTATTCTTCAGTTCGTTTAATGTGTTTACTGGTTCATTATACATACAACCTTTCACGTAGCCCAAAAAAAATCAAGTGAAGACATATCGACGGAACGTGCAGGCCATCGAATTAAATAATTTATTCCAATAACACGTAGCTCAAATGTATTATTCAAAATATCAACGCTTCTTCTCTTCTAATAATAAAGGTTAGAACAATTATTACAGAGTATTTACAGGTTGACATTTACATGTTACAATTGCTTTAGTTAATTATTTTATTTGATGCAAAATATATTATGATCCATTAGAAATTTCAAAGTTGATATTAATTACTAATAAACCGGAAATGATATCATGAACGTACACCCGTTTAACTAGCTTACATGCTTTGTATAAATCATGTTATATGAAACAAATTGCTAGGTTGATAAATAAGCGAGATATTATATATATATATATATATATATATATATATATATATATATATATATATATATATATATATATATATATATATAATTACTATTTGATAGTGATGCAGTTAAAGCTTGAGATAACATTTAAGTTTCTTGGACTTCTTTGACGAACCTCTAGAGATTTGCGAACCTTTATTATCATTCTGCTAACCGTTTTTATACTTGAATCAAAAGTTGTAAGTTGCAATATTATTTGCGCATAAATTTAATATTTTCAAATTCGTAACGATCCTTTCAACCTATAATTTCAAAAATATATGCAATACATAAAATATTTCACTTACAATAATATCTTATTTCAAAAACAACAGTGTTTAGGTGCACACTTCAGATACAATTATTCGTTAGAAGCAATTATAATTTTAAATTAGTTTCAAATTTACATTAGAAACAAAATATAAAACGAATAACTACCTAATTAGTAATTAGCTTTCGTTACTTAATATTGGGTATGTATTGATTTTGTAATTTTACATTTTTTAAAAACATATATTAAAATGGTTCCCATTAATTTGAAATTATCGATTTTATTATCTTCGAAGCAATTCTTCCCATTCATTCTATCAAATTCCATTCACCGTCAAATTCATTTCGTGTTTGTCACCAGCGAATTCTCGGAAGAATCAGAATATATGTGGCGCGTGTCTTATAGAATTGCACTAAGCTGTTGTGGAGACGAAGAATCGAAATACTTGATCGGCAATGCACGCGCCAAATCCGGCATCGCGACTAGCTGCCGATTCCCCCCTGAATTGGGAAATTTCATCCCTGGCATACTGATCCTTGAATTCGGTACGTGTTTGAACGAATGCGTTAAATCATACGTTACGCTATTCCCCGTACGAAAAATTCTATGAAAGTTTAAAACATATGCAAATCTGATGAGTCAAACGTAAATGTTATGTGCTGTGGGTGGATATGTGAATTATTAAAATCGACAAGTTGGATTTGATTCCTACTCATTTTTATACTAATAATAATAGGAAAAAATATTGTACAATTAATATATATACATACAATATTAGAGAAAATCGTCATTATATCATAAATAGTTTGTTTATTATTGCAATTAAATGGAGATAAATATGAATAAAATAAGTATATCATCACATCCTTTATTCATTACTGCAGCAGATCTCGGTAAGTTATATATTTTGAGCGTGAAGTGTGGTTACCAGCCGTCAAAACATGGTGCTCAAAGTGGTATTTTTTTATACGAGGAAAAGATTGTCGGCTGCGGTATAATATAATATAATCAAACTTGACTAATAAAATTAACAGGCCAACATGTTTCTACTGAACTAGCTACCCCATAAATAAATGTAAACCGGCAAAGTATGGAATCAGGGAAAATACTTGCGTGCTTGTAGCTTGCGTTTGTTTGTTTAAAATGCGAGCGAAGTGAACCAGTGAAAGAACACATTTAATTTTTAAGTAAAATTATGAAATTTAGAATCATTTGAGCTGGAATTAAACATAACGGCTTGCGTATAATAAATGAGACGCTACATTGTATATAATATTACTATACGGGTTTAGAATTTGTTTGTTGTACAAGCAAAGTGAACCACGACAAAAGAGTGCGTTTTAATGGAAGAAATAACAATGCAATAATACATGTTTTGCATTTGGAATGGTTTTGGTAATGTACATATTGGTTGAAGTTTACAATTTGCCGGTAACATAAACGTTACTACCTAAAAGAAGTACCGATAGCGTAGTATTGCTCGTACTCACCATTTTCAATCGCGAGTTTATTTTCAGTTATCTATTGTAAAGGAAATGTTGTAGTTTTAAAGTTTTATGGCCATGAAACTTAAAATATAAACTTTTTCCACTTTTATTAAGTAATATATTCATATTATACATTTCTTGATAAATATATGACTTCATTGAATATCGATAATGTTTACCTTGAAATTGTATTACTTTGTATATTTGATACTAAGAGAAAATCTTTAAAATATCCTAGTATTAGTGTTTCATATAATTATTATTAAAAATGGTAGTAATGGAATAATAATTTTTCATAGCGCAAAACTTATCAAATAAATTTAGATAAAATTGTTCTAATAAAAGGAAAATTAAATTCTGCATCCAATCTGTAATCAGATTTCTTTGTAGTATTTATGATAGACAAAAAAACTAGTTAAAAATGTTATAAATACTGTACCATTATGGGGAAAGCCATACAACCAAAATGCAATTACAAACAGTGCAGTTTTAAGTGTCAGAATTAGTTTCTTACTTTTTTCTCCGAATTAAATTATTTTATGTGTTATTATTTAATAATATCATATTTAAAATGTTCAACTTTAATTAATCTTTTCTAATGAACCATACTCACAAATCACAAATTAAATATGACAGTTAAAATATCATAAAATTGTTTGTAATATTATTCTGTCATGGCTGTTTCTATAATTATTTAATATGTTTTTCAACCCGATTTTTTTAGATTATAAGTATTAAAAATTAAATCTGAATTAGATGCCGAATTTTTTTTATTTACAATACTTTTACGTAAGAAAATACTTATTTACCATACTCGTATATTAAACTTCTAATGTATGTTTTTAATACTTTGTACAAGTATGTATTAACAGCGACGCGATATTGGAAATAATACCAATCGATACCTATTTCCGTCCAACATAAATGTTTAATATCATCATATTTTTGAAGTTCATAATACATAAATTATATTTTATATTAAATTTTACGGTGTAATAATAATTGGTATATATTTTTATTTTTATTATAATATAATCTGGCTATCGTTTGTTTTATTGCTAATATAAATTTGAACTTTAAATATGTTACTTGTTGATAACTTCATGTTTAAAAAAGTGTTGAAACTGATATTTTAAAATTTAATACACAAATAATACTTCTTGTACATTTGTTAGTTACTGATTAATATTTATAAAATATTATCATATGGTGTTACCATTTCTCTAGATTTTCTAGAGCATATTATTGGAACTTTAATTCTTGTTAAGAAACCGAAATGTTAAATATATAAATAAATAACATTTAATGTACAGGAAATATATTGGGAATAAATAAGAGACAGGTGTTTAGTATGGAAAATCAGTATTAAATAAGATAAATTTATTTTAAAATATTCGTAAAAAATATTTATTATAAATCTTATATTTACCTATACAATGATAGCTATTGTTTCCACATCATATAGTGAGTGTTTTTAATTCATGTTTAAGGACGCCTACGTGATTAAAATGTTATTAATGTGTATTTCAAATTTCAAATTTTTACGTACACGATTAATCACGATTACGTTTTTTTTTCATACCTATTCACGAACGATGCGACATGTAAAAACACATTTTATTTTTCAACTTTGGGTATAATCTTGTAATTAGATATAATGTTTCGTTTGTTGTCGATGTTTTATTTCATATTAATTATAAAAATAAACTGGTGCGTAGGTAAAATTAATCCCTTTGCCTGTGTCATAATTAGAGACCTGCTCACATATTGATGAAATACTAACCTGTATTACTTTCGTTACGCTTTAAAATGAACATTAATTCTGTAATTTGTACTAATTTTTCATGTCAATAAATACTTATTAATAAAAACACTATTTTCTACGATTGCTATGAAAAATTGAAAATTACGCTCTCATTTGTCATAGTAAAATTGACGTTTTCTCTGGAACAATTGAAAAATAACTTTGTCGCGCGTCTCCAATGGCAACGGGCAAAAATAGTTATTTGTGTATCTAGAGCAGAAAGTAGACTTTTTTCTACGACCGATTCAACAATGATAAAAAACTGGATGAAAATATTTAATTTTGCCATTTTCTGTTTGAACTTTTATTCACTTTACGCTCTTAATACACAAATAACTATACTAGACTCATAACGTAAATAACTATTATTCGACACTTTTGATTTGAATAAACATGATTTCTCAGGTTGACCGCCTGTCTCTAGCTGTTTGGGACATACGATATTAATAACTTGTTGATCGTAAAATATTTGTAAGCTGAAGATGAAAACGTTAAATAGTTTATATCCTTTTGAGAGCCATGAATCTTATACGCAAACTTGAAATTCCAACTTTGGTAGTATGTCATCTCTGTAGGTAGTTAGTTAAAGGGACATAGGGCTAGCAAGACACACGTATGCTGTGATTACGGTTACGGTTCATGGCACGTAGACACCAGTGCGTGACTCAATGTCAGCCAATAAACGATGGAAGATACGTGATTCGTGATACGATCTGTGAACTGTGATGGTGGATCACGGCTGCTTGCTGGCTAGGGAAGAGAGACGACAATTCTAGAAGCCGTGTGTCTTGCAATAAACAACAAAGGATCAAGGACAACACGTGATTGTTATTTGAGTACTCAAACTCAAATAGAGATACCTATGAGATACTTAATTGAATTAAATTATATATATGTATATATATATATATATATATATATATATATATATATATATATATATATATATATATATATTAGAGATGGGCGAATATCAAATTTCTCGAATTCGAATATCGAATACGAATATTAATCAGATCTCGAATATTCGAATACTCCTAAAATTATTAATAATTATTTAATTATGTTCTTTTCATTATTTGAATGAAATTGTTAAGATAAAATAAAATTAAAACAAAAAGTACAAACAAAAAAGAAAAAGACGAAAACTTCAAATTTAAGGTGAAACGTATGGGCTGATGTTGGCGAAAAACAAATTTGAAATATGGTACGTCTTCATGGTTTTGAAACAAAATATCTTTGCTATTAATAACTTCAAAGTATTGTAATAGCTTTAAGTTTATGTACAAATGATAAAGGAAAACATAGTCAAAAATTGAGGTCCACATATGGCGCGATATTCGAGGTATTCGAATGTTCGCTATACTGACGTTCATATTCGAAAATTTCAATTATCGAATAATGTCAATATTCGCGGCATTCGACTATTCGCGGATGATATTCGCCCATCTCTTATATATATATATATATATATATATATTTATATATTAGTTCGACATAAAGGGGTAAGTTATTTAATAGAATATAAAACACAACAGAAGAATCTAATATAAACAAATACAAGTAGCAATAATAACAGTAATATGAGTATAATATACTATTTGTTTCAACATAGGACTTTTTCAATTACTATAATATAAGAGCTTTAATTTTATACCAGAACATTACGTGTTCACTAATAAATAGTTCATAATGTGCCGTTCTTTAAATATCTAAAAAAATGTAAATAATGTATGTATTAATTTGTGCCAGTAGCATAGCCAGCAATTCCTAATGATGGTGGGAAAATCAAATTTTGGAAAAAAATAGCTTAATTACTTTTGAGGTTATGATACACACTTGTCTATACCATAAAAAGTCCACCACTGTTAACATTTTTGTTTGAAGAAATAGAGAGAGATGGGTAAATAAACAATATAGTGCCTTTTTATCCGATAAATTTAATAGTATAAAATCCCTCCCCCCTCCTTGAATACGCACCTGATTTTCACATATTGAAAGATGTACGGCAAGAAACTTTATTTGCATATTGATAATGAAAGTAATATATTTTTAATCAAAAATCATTTAGAAACTGATATTTTTTCAACTATTATTTAAAATCGTATAAAATAATAAGAGAAGTAAATACTAAAATATGTATTAATTCAGGTATCCGAACCACAAACATAATATTCTGTTTCGATTTATGTTTTTGTTTCGAATTTTATTCCAGTTTTAGAACTTTCTTTAAGTTTGATTCGCGAACCGGTTAAATTAGGATTTAATTAACCATTTTTTTTATTTCAAATTAGAAATGCGAACACTCTTATTTAGTAGTGTAAAATAAATTTAACGATTTTTTTTGAAAATTCTAAAGTTAACAAAACACAATTGCAACATTACCGCACGCCCACGGACAACGTGAGGAACTAATTCCGTTTGTCTACTGCAAAACGGCTGTACAAAAAAATTCTTTAATTATTCATGTAAAAATTCAAAACTAGTTAAATTAAGGCCGTTTTTGAACTTAACCTCAGTTTTCGGTCATAAGATTAAATATTAAATTTCATCTTAGAACTCCATTGCGTATTTGAGATATCGTGCACACATGCAGACCAATTTTTTTAACTGAAATTTTAAAATTCACCAAATTTTCGTGAGCTTCAAAATATTTCCATTTTATATTTGAGTAAATATTAATATGAAGTACATGACAATGAATTACCACCTATTTTTTTTCATATAGAATAATACGATCTTGCATTAACTAATTTATTAAGAATGAGAATCTACAAAGAAAACCATGCCCGACTAATTTTTTTACTCGAGCGCCAGAATTGATTGTTTTTTCGCTTTAAGAAAAAATCAACAAATATATTACAATGGTATCATAGTAAATATTATCTCATAAAAATAAATAATTTAACCCTAAAAGCCAGTTAAAATTGTTCCAGCTTAAACATGAAGAACGACGCCTATTTAATATTCAGAAAAGAAGACTGTCTAGCTAAAATCCGGACAAGTGGCATTCCAAACAGTAAGTTGCTTCGTTCACACTTTTAGTAAATAAACTCTGTTGAAATCACATTCCACAAATTGAAATTGTTATACTGGAACTTATTTTTAAGAGGGATTTTATCAGCATCAAATTGTGCTTGAATTTAAAAATGTTTGGCATTATGATAAAAATTATTAGTATAAAACTATTTTTTTATTAGTTGAATTTTAAGTCTTCTTACATTAGAATTGGTTAAAAACAAGCCAATGAGAATTTTCAATTAAATAATATAGATATATCAACATGTCTTTTTTAGAATTCCTAGATGTCGCTTACTGCATTTGCATACCTCAGTAAAATACAAGTTCTTTATTAAATTATTGTAGCTTTCAAATAATTAGGGGAATAAATAAATAACAATTTATTATTTTATCCAACAACTCTTAACAAAAATATCGTTACTATAGTGAATTTAAACAAGCAAAACGAACTGATTATCCACAATAAGTGGATATAATTTTTTAGCAAAACCATTAGTGAGAAATTTTTGATTTTAGAAGTATTTATAATATGTATTTGAGGTGTGATGGCCGAGCGTGTTAATGCACATCTCTTAACAGGGCCAGTTTATCCATCTGCGGATAAAGTTTCCAATAACTTTCAGGCGATGCTGCCTTCATTTCTTATAGATTCGTTGTTAGAGAAGTGAGCGTAAGTGAAGATTTACAAAACAGGTGTACAGGAGCGAATGGATGAATGTTTGTTGCGTGATGATGGATTTTGGTTGTGAGAAAAGAAAGAGTTCGTGTTAATGTGGTCAAAACGAGTATCGTGTGTCAGGATAATAATGTTGACGGGTTCGTGCTACCCCATTCAATGGGATATAGCGTGATGTTATGTATGTACGTATGTATGTATATCTTTCAAAAGGATAAATGAAAAAATTTCGCATTAGAATATTCATTCAGTACAATTACTATCATTTGTGCTATAATTTCGATGCGATATTTTTAATTTATTCCGGTGATAGTTATTGGAGATGAGCAAACCGGCCATTAATAAACAAACCCCAATCCCAGTAAACCTACGCTCCACAAATTCAAATCGTTATACTCAAGTTTAGTGGAATTTAAGGGATTGCTGTTTCATAGTTATTGGTTTCCAACAATTCTTCCAAGTAGTGTCAGTAAATTTTAACTGCGTTTGACATTTGGTAATTAAGTAATTATTTATTATATTGTAATGAAACTATGTCCTGTTTATGTAGAGTAAATACGATGATCGACTGTTTAAATAATGAAGAAACTTTGATAATTGGAATATCAGTCTAATATATTTTTAAATTGTTACAATTCCAACGTTTCGGTGATAACCATCGCCTTCTTCAGGGATATGTTACAATTTTAAAATATATTAGACTGATATTCCAATTATCAAAGTTTCTTCTTTATGTCCTGTTTACTTTCGAATTAAGTAATAAATAAAGTTCTTAACTTATTTATATTAAAAGAAAAGATTCCCCGGTAAAAATTATACTAATTGTACATTTTTATGTATATGACATAATACAATTATCATTAGATACTAAGTAATATACGCTTTTTGGCATAAAGAGGCTGCACCAATAGAAGAAGATGTATGACATGGCGGTTTTTACTACAAGGGGTTTTAATCTAAGTACATAATGTAAAGGCAATGTGACCATTTACTGAATTTTTTAATAGCATCTCGTATATTCAGCAAAGGTCGTTCCGCTGTTAATTTTAGCAATAAAATCGTGCAACAGACAAACTCGGTTTTATCTTTATTTTATAGTGTGAAAATCTTTTGTCGAGCATAATCTGTTCTCACTGACTTAGAACTTTTATTTATCTAACAACCACAGTTTTATTTATATCTTCAAATAAATTTATTAGCTAATATAGTTACGGCATTTGAAGTACTTAACTAAATTGTAGGTTACCTAATTATATGCGTAATTTTGAATTTAAATATATTCAGAATAGATTATATTACATGTTACATAAATTAATTTTTATTCAAATTTCCACATTCACAATAAAAATACTAAATAATAAATACAACCTTATAACACATATTCGAAAATTAATATATTACAAATTAATTGACAAAGTGAAATTAAAATATGAATGTTTCAGTGCACAGAACATACATTTTCGTCAGGATAAATAACCAAAACAAGTAATTAATAAATATTTATCTAAAACAAGATAAAAGTGTATTTTTTAATAATAATATGGATCCTGAAGAATTGTTCGTAATGTGTATTTTAAGTTCGATAAATTATGAATACCATAAACGTGTGGTTATTTATTAATTTCAGGAGCATTTATTCTTATAATTGGATTATAATTTTTTTATACAATTTACATTTCTATTCTTGCTCCAAAGGATAATAAAAGGTTTTACATGAAAATGATGTTATATATAATGCTGTTTCGAAGTCGCCTCTTTAAAAAAGATGCAAACTTTATTATTTCTTCAAAGTACACGGATGGTTATAAATATCCAAATCCAACCTTTAAGTTTTGGCTTCCAGAAAAGCGGAGGAAAAGTAAATCTTGCTGAAATATTCAAGGATATTACCTGCGGCTCTCGTTTTACCGGTTATCTTGATACAAATTCGCAGCTTGCAAAATATTTTTACTATTTTATGAGAAGCAGAACACAGAAAATGTGTTCAATTTTGTATAACAAAATTTACGCAGTATAATCACAAAAATATAATAAAATTATATATACACAGATATATAACCAATAGCGGTTCATATGCATTGAACATGCAAATAATGTTATCCAGTTAATCGCTACTATTGATCGTCAAATTATTTTAAATAACAGATTAAAATTCTGCATTTAAACTTACTTTGCGAATGCTCGTATTTAAAAGCCTACGCCTACGTATATTTATTTGCCAGTAATAATATAAATTTGTTTGCATTTTGTTCCAAGTTTCATGTCAAACTAATTAAAACGAGTCCGTATTCCACTCAAGCAAGATATATGTGGTACTTCCATATTGCGGCTCGGTGAATTCGGAGCCTGAACTATAATTGGCATAAAGATCTTTTTATACAGAGTAGCATACATAAATAAATATTAGAGTTAAAGAGCTGTATTAAAAAATAATGCATTCAATATTTTGTTTTACCCATATGTTATTTCACTTGAGAATAATAATGATAGTATAAACATATGATAATTTGAACACTCAGCAAGTTTTATCATTACATTTTAGATGAGAGTTATAATATAATTTGTACATTTTGATAGTTTGATAAATGATTAAATCTAAAACCGAGAATTGAATTTAATTTAGGCTTTAATATATTGCATAAAGTTTTGGGAGAAATAAAAATTGGAGGTATGTAGTCTAGAATAATTAATACAGAATTGATGGAGTTATTTGGGGATGGGGGTAAAGTGGAAGTGGTTAAAGCGCATTTAACTAGGTTATCGAATAATAGAGCAGTAAAGGCAGTATATGAAGGGTGAGTGGTCACAGAAAGAAGGAGAGGAAGACTGAGGGAAAAGTGTAAAAGTGCAGTATTCAAAGACATTGATGGTTTAAAAATTAAAAGCTGGTATATGAAAGCGCAGAACAGAGTACAATGATATAAAATTGTGAAAGAAGTTGTGGGTCATCTTGAATTGTAATTCTAAATTATTATTATTATATTGTGGGCAATCTAAAATACATGAAATTGTGTGGTAGAATTAAAAAATGAACTATATTCTACGATAGACTTCAAGCCAGTCATTTCTGTTGCCACAACTGATAACAGAAATATTTTCAACTGTTTTACTGGTCACATCATAAATTAGCATGTTATGATTACTTTTTCGAAATATTGGATGAAAATAAATTCAAGGTATTATTTGTATTTGTCTTCGTATACGCTATAAAGCTCGTTTTACATTAAATTTTGAACATTTTTTGGTACAATCTAAATTCCGTAGCATACATAAAATTGTTTGAAATATCGCATTTCTTCGAAAATTGTTCTATTTTCGAGAAAATGTAGTTGCGAATATGGACATGTAGTACGAGTATCTTGTGTATCATGTAGGACAAATGAGTTTAGACAACGAAAATTATAATTAATGAGATTCAAACATTAACTTAATATAATAACTATAAAACATGTATTTACGTATATTGTCAGATTTGTTAGAATTTTACTTTAGTTTAGAATAGGCAGACGAGGCAGTGCCTCACCACGAAATTGTAAATAAATATCTGTTTTTACTATAGTGTGTCCAACTGCAATATTGTGGAATTAAGTTTCAAAAACAAGCGCAGATACTCCCTTCCTTCCTCATCTTTTTTTTTCATTTTCAGTTTTTACTATACAGCGTCTAACTGCAATTGTGTTAAATGTATTTTTAAACAAGCACAGGCGATGCTGCCTTCATTGCTTATAGATTCGTTGTTAGAGAAGTGGGCGTAAGTGAAGATTTACGAAACAGATATACAGGAGCGAATGGATGGATGTTTATTGCATGATGATGGATTTTGGTTGTGAGGAAAGAAAGAGTTCGTATGGAGGAAATGTTAATGTGATCAAAACGAGTATCGTGTGTCAGGATGAGAATGTTGATGTGCACTGATGCTCTATGAATGTTTTAGGGGTTCTTGCTGTCCCATTTAATGGGATATAGCGTGATGTTATGTATGTATGTTTTAAAATTAATTATTTTTGTTAATTTGTTATGATTTTTATTAAGCGTTCCAATAGTTTGTAAAATGAATATGTTTTGAGCTTTATTAATATATAATAGAAAGATATTAGCCACCACCATATCTAGTATGTAATGCGAGTAGTCGACTAGATCTACACGTAGATTTGAGACGACTACGGTGATGCCGATAACATTGAAAATAATAAAATTTAAATTTAACTTTTGTCGGTGTAACTAGTCATTAAAGTAAATATATTTTTACTTTTATGCACACTACTCTCACTGACGAAACGTCTTCCCCAATTTTCACTTCATTATTTTTATTGAGTTGCCGACAGTCGATGATTTTAGATAAGTAAACTTATTTATTTTCTTTTTCTATATAACTTTAATAATTCTGTTAGTTTCTATTTCCATTACAAAAATATATAATACCAGTACATTTATAAAAACAGAATTGCAAAAATTCTTTTTCACGGGAAAAATATTTGTCAACCTTTTTTTAGTTTACGAGTCCACTCGGAAACATTTATGTCGCAGTGTTATCTCATATATACCAATAAGACTTTGTATAGTGTGGTGTGCTGTGAGTTTAGATGTGTTCTGCGCGACTTCGTGGCAGCTTCGGCACACAGCACTGCACAGCGCAGTTCACAATGGTAAAGCTGCGGAGTCGACCAGCGCAGCACAGCACTTGTCATAAAAGTAAACACAAAACGAAATACGAAAACTTTTATTAAGTTCCAGAAAGCAAATTCCTAAAGCAGTGAATTGAGGATACATACAGTGCATGTGAATATATTCATGCGGCCAGTACCGTGCAATTCATGGAAGCGTTGGACTCGGTGATTCTCATTAAACTTTCAAATTCTATTTAATTTATTTGTTTTTAATTACGATTGTAAATAAATTCAAAAAGTAAATAAATATATGATCACGCCTTGTACCATTACTGGATGTGACATTCTGCCGTAGCAGATCTCAGTGAATGGGAAGCCACAGGGGTAGTTTTTTTGACATGATGAAAATTGTTTACCATCAGACTCGATACCACTGAGCCACCTACCCCATAATTCGAAAAGCAGCGCTTCTATTTGCTATAGACTTAACGTAACATTACCGAGTTCAACAGAAGGTTGACAGCGCAACTTGGAAGCTGCTTGAATATAGCTTCAATTGCTATAAACCGATACATTGTAGTTGACGTGTGCGCATTACTCGTAAGTATTAGTTAACTCAAGTCTAGTGTGTATGGAAGAGTTTTTAAATTGATTTACAGCTATCTAGTTTAATTTATTAAATGAGACTTGCAGTTTTTATTAATGATTGCTGATTAAAATTAATTTATTGGTAGTAAGATTATAAATATAATTTTTTTTTTATAATAAATATATTTGTTATATTACAATAAAATAAAATTATTCTGAAATTTGAATTTAATTTATCATTAGTAGCAATCAATTTATATGCAAACAAATTTCAAATTTAATTTAAAAGAGATTAAAATCTATTTAAAATGTTCTGAAAATACTAAAATAAATTAAAATAAATATTCAAAAACAAATAAACTGATAAAGGAGAAACTCGTTAACAAAAATCTCCTTCAGAATCCTAGTAGCCTACACGAAGTTTAATTACAACAATTTAATTACGTCAAACATAAAGAATTTAGAAACGTATTTCGTAATGTTGGGGGGCTGTTTTGTTAGCTCCTTCGACCGCGAAATAAGAGAGAAAAACTTGAAGCATTCATCAAGAGCGTCGCCGGCGTTCGGAGCTGAATTATCTGAGTGAGTGCTACTTCCTTGCTCATAAATTTGGACCACAATATCTACCCTCAGAAAAACGATTATTGTTTTCTACACAATGTGTGTAGGATTTGCGAAATACAAAACAGTTAATCACTTACTACAAAATTATTTAAACTCCTGAGATACTTTGCAAAAAATATCTACTTCGATTGCATTTAAAGTTTCAAGTTAGAAAATATTTAATGTCATTTAATTTTAGAGACTCAGTATGTAAATTTCATTTATTTTTTAAATATACATAAATATGAGCACCATATAAAAACATATTTTTATATCATCGTGTGAAAAGTGAGTCGTTATGTATTCATTTTCAATACGAAAAATGATTGTTTATCAGACAGCGTGCGATGAAACGTTTACTGTACAAGTTGAAATGTAATTAGTAAAATTAGTATAATTAAAATCGATTAAAGGAAAAAAGAGTATGCAACTTATGTTTTAAAAGTATTTTGTAAGCAAGCTTCCCACTTGTGCAATAAACCCGCAATTTTCACATTATTTTATTGTACACATTAAATTTAGGCACTTAAAATCTATTTTTATATGATAAATTTATGGGGTAGGTGGCTTAGTGGGATCAAGTGAGACTATGGATTTGAGAACCAGGGTTTGAGTCTCGCAGCCAAAAAAACAATTTTCACCACATTCTTATTACTCTTGAAGCTCACTTTCTGCTGAAATCTTTGAGGGCCATGATTTGACGGCTAGTAGCCGCACTTTACGCGCATATATTACCATACTTACCTAGATCTGCTACGGCAGATTACCATACTCAATAATGGGTAAAAGGGGCTATGATATATTTATTTTATATATTTCCCATATGAAATATAAAATGAGTCGTGTATGGAATTATTTACATTTAAGTAAATCGGTTTAAATTGCATGAACTCCAGCAGTTCTATTGTCACGTTGCGATGTCTTTGAAAAAGAGGAGCAAAAAGGACGATCAAAAAATAAAATAAGCTCGTAATAAGGATACGTTAAATGCACGAACGAATTTAAAGTCAACGGAAATCAGTAATGGATATCATTCGGAAGAGCCAAGGCCGGAACTTGCGCGTAATAGACATCGTTACTGCTCTTCCGGAGGTAACTGCGTATCCTTCCGGAGCACGCAGATCCAGATGGTTCTATCGTCATAGGCGCAGACTTCAGTAAATCCCGTGGGGTGAACTCACATAAAATAAAATATAAATATACATGTACTTCTGCAAAGAAAATCCTTTTCCAAAACTGTCATAAAAATATTAAGATTTTATTGTTTTAAATAAAAAAAAACTTTAGCCAACAAATATAAACTAAAAAAAACAGTTTAAATAAAAAAAATAAATATTTAGTTGCAAATATCAACATTTATTTAATTTGTATTATATTGCAGATTAACGGTTTTTGTCCTGTTTGATTTAATTGAGACCAGAGTAATATGGCGCACAATTTAAAAAATTTTATATTATTTTTACTTCATTAATAACAAAATTATCTTCTTGTTAAAATCAATTTCAAAATATAAATTATCTATAGAAATACCACAACAGCAGTGGGATGCTATAATTCGGTACGTACCAACTAAACGTCACTTGTTTGAAATTCTGTATCGGTATCGACAGAGTTTTATTTACTTGGAAATATGTCTGTTTAATTTTTATGTGTAGTCTTTACCTCAGACGTTAATGTCATATATAAAGTTTTCTTATTGGTTGTTTATTTAATAACTTCATGTTACATACTAAATTTTGTCGAAACAAAATTCAGTATCGCGGCACATGGCGATATCGACTTCATATATAAAATTCCGTGACATCGTGATATCGTCATAAACCGTGACGAAAGTATCGTTTTAAAGTTACAGAATCCCACTACTGGTTTAGGTTCCACCGAAAAAGTTTTTATTTACGAGAACATAAGTACTTGATAACTGAAGGGAGCAATTAAGAGAACAAATTGTGACACTGAAGGACATACCCAAAACGATATATTACGTAAGAAAGGTCCGATCTGCG
Source organism: Pterostichus niger (assembly GCA_947425015.1). Taxonomy (NCBI): domain Eukaryota; kingdom Metazoa; phylum Arthropoda; class Insecta; order Coleoptera; family Carabidae; genus Pterostichus; species Pterostichus niger. The sequence continues at coordinate 7,615,813 of OX380335.1, read as the reverse complement.
AAGAATTGATAACGTCAATTATAGCTTGGAAATATTTAATAAAACTATATATATATATATATATATATATATATATATATATATATATATATATATATATATATATATATATATATATATATATATATATATATATATATATATAGGTATATATATATATATATATATATATATATATATATATATATATATATATATATATAGGTATATATATAATATAAATACATATTCGTTCTGTCAATATGACAAGTTTCTGTTTTTTTTTGTATTCCTGGTAACTATTGAATTAAGCCCGCATTTTTTTATCTTTTCCGCTCGGTTCCAATGGCAAAGTTACTTTTCGATTATTCCACAGAAAACTTCAACTTTACGATGACAAATGAGAGCGAAATTGTCAACTTTTTAGAATCCGTACGAAAAGTATATTTTATTCCAAAGAAGCAATTGTTTTAAATTAAATTTGATGCCGAACAAATAATATCAGTAGCATGAAGCATGGATAAAAGGATGAAAAATAAAGATAATTAGGGAATATATAATTAATTGCGATAAATGACAAAAGGCCTTATCTCCCTTTCAAAACGCCGCATATGATATTCATCTGTAGATGCTTATTGTTCCAATAATAATTTGAGATAGATGATATATTTAGTAGGAAATTTTCAGATCTCCCGCTGAGCAAGTCCGACACTGGTGAGCACGGAACTTTAAGGAAACTTAATTGAGTTTATTCTAGCATTAATCTAATAAACAATAAAAGATTTCATCATGTTTCAATGTTAATGAATTTATGAAAAGTTTTCATTACGTTATTGAATTGATGAGTTTACGGAGAACAGATGCTGGAAAAACAACTTGAATAATTTTGGTTAAGACGTTAGTTAAGAGTAATTAATTTCTGAAGCAGTTTGTAAAATTAGATAATTTAATTTTAGACAAATTTTGATTTAAATCAGAACAAAGAACCAAAGAACTAATAACATTATTATAGGGTTGCTAAATTATTTTAAATATGAAGTATTCAATGCTTATTTAATTACTTTTCCGGTTTCAGGACATGAAACCTATGTTTACATGCATAAAAAGTAGGCTGGTAAGTAACTAATAACTGTATTCTGTACAGTAATATTACTATACTTACTTTTCCAAACAATCAAGAAATATAAAATAAAACACAATGATAATATACACTATTAATACAAACGGAATTCAAAACAACAATAACACAAAGATTACTCCTCCTGCTTTTTACCCATTACTGGGTGTAGCACCCTGCCGAAGTAGATCTTGGTAAATCATATATTTTTTCGCGAGAAATGCGGTTTCCGTCAAATCACGGTCCACAAAGATATTACTGGAGGGGAAGCCACAGGGGTAGTTTTAACGTGATTGGTCACCTGTGGGAATTGAACCCGGGTTCTTAATTTCACAGGCCGACTCGATACCACTGAGCCACATACACCTGATGTATAATGAAAAAATTCACTACTATAGTGTCTATAATTATTCTAATCTAATCTAATTATTAATATATAATACTAAAAATGTACACTTCAAATAAAAATTTCAATTTCTTTTGTTCAGCAATCAGTATTTAAAATTATATAACCTATTGAAGTTTAATTTATAGGTATTGAAACAACCTGAATATTAACAAAACAAAAAGAATACAAGAATATAATTTAATCGATGCAACATAATTGTTCTTTATTTTATTAATGCTGTAATTACAATATATGTTTAAATTGGCTTTGAAGCAAAATAAACGAACAATGTGGATAATGGCGTTTTGTTTCTCTGAACCAGCTTAGGGCAAGTCCATTCTGTTCTTGAATGGTGGTGGTTGGATTGTTCGCTTTTCGCGTACAAATGCAGCTGTGAAAGGTTTAGCGTGCGAACGCACAGTAAATGTGCAAATTAACATTTAATTTTACATATTTCATCGCGGAAGTTAGTACCTTATTGATTTTCTAAATGAGAATTTCTATCACTACGCCTGTTGAAATTTGAAATTTATTGGCTTTTATAACATACACTTCACATATAATTTGAAATGTATTAGTTTGTTAAAATTATTTACTTGGTTCCTAGTAACTATTTAAATCAAAATAATTATTTATCTATCCATCATACATACAAATATAAGTACTATAATGTAAATAAGACAATCTTTCCATGAATCATTTTAAAAACAATAATGTCTACTTCATTTAAAGCAGCTAAAATTTCTAGCAATAATTTATTGTTATATTGCGAGTTTACTGAAAATAAAAATACAAAAATAGTATGATGTACCACAACCAAATTCTGTGATGTATTAAACGTTACAATCTTTGCTATTATTATTAATGTTTTATGTAGAATTTTATTTCTTCACAACACTGACATATTGATAATACTGTTTGATCAAGAATGTTTACTTTGATTTCCTGAATAAACCTGTTTGAAGTATGCTTTATCAAAATCTCATTAACAATGTATAAGACAATCTAAATCAAATTTGCTACAAACAACAACTGTTACCTGTTGCTAAACTCTGTAAATATAGAGGTAATGAGTTTCAATCTTCTGTTGTCTGTTACACTAACATCTTTCTACCTACAAATATTTTGATTAATAGTAAATTTTAATTGTGTAATACGAATATTTGTATATTGTTGTAAAACAACAACAATTTCTTATATTATTTTAGTTTTTGAAAGCTAGTTGTTTTAAACTCCGTAATTAGCGTTTGACTATATTAAAACCCAAAATCAAGCTATAAAACATTCTATTATATACAGAATGTTTCATAACGTATGACATTTATTTATTGTGCTCTACGTACAGATTATGTAACAGAAAGCTTTTTTCGCAATTCACAAAATTAATTGCACTTTATACATATGTATTTATTTTCACCAAATTAAATCTACCCCTGTGGCTCTCCCTCCACTAACTTCTTTGGGGGCCGTGATTTGACGGCTGGTAACCGCGAATCAATATATCACTTACCAAGATCTGCTTTAGCAGAATGTCACACAAAGTAATGGGTAAAAGGCGTGATGATATATTTATTTTTATTTACGTATGAAGTAAACATTACCACTGGATTTAGAGTTATTTCTAATATATTATTAATTATAAACGTTACAAAAGTCCATTTATTTATTATACAATATCAGATAAATGCCTATTAGTGCCACTGCTGGAGTGTATCGGCAGGAAATTCAATATCCACGAAAGAAAGTTCTGAATGAATATACGAGTAAGTATGTTTCTCCAAGAAACAAACAAAAGTAACAGTGATTATGTATTTATAGATAGAATAAAATAAAATAAATATTCGAGTATCATCACGCCTTTTACCCATTACTAGGTGGACGAACCACAGGACAATTTTAACCCAGAACGACATGATACCACTGAGCTATTTGCCTTCTAAAAAACTAGATGAAATTTTGGATTATTCTAGTTCGATATTAAAAAGATAATTAAAATCAGATTTGGAAATCAATCGGTAACAAATAAAATAACATTTATTTAAGCTATTTTTCAGAATATAACAAAAAAAATCAGAATTAGCTAAAACTTGTTTTGAGATTCGAACTGCATATATATATACAAATGTTTCAATCTGCCAAATAGCATCATAAAATACGAATTAGTCAACAATACATGAAAATGAATTGATACTGAAAAAAAAACAATTTAATATTTCAAATATGAACAATGCGAAATACAAAGGTGTAAAATAAGCTTTGTCTGCTAACTGCCTATCAATCTGGTAGGGCTTACAGATGACAGCAATTCAATGTTTTTAATTTAAAAAATGACCGATCTCTAATTATAAATCGCTCGTTTTACAATAATTTATGGTCTTTTGGTTAATAATATATTTGTAAAAAATAGGAGGGGAAGTCACAGGGATAGTTTTAACGTGGTGAAAATTGTTTGTCGGCTGTGGGAATCGAATCCGGGTTCTCAATTCCACAGGCCGACTCGATATCACTGAGCCGCCTACCCCATCACAAATTTCATATTAGACTCAAATGAAAACGTTTTGGTCAAAACACAATTTTGTCTATTAAACCTAAAATATTATTGAGATCCCATCTATAAAATAAATAAATAAAAATATTAAAAACGAAATTAAATCCCTAAAATTTGTAATAAGTAATAGGGAAGAAAATAAATTATTGACTAATTATCTTTCTTGCAGTAAAATTAATTTTAATATTTAACCAATTGTTTTCTATTAAATTATATCCTACGCGACTAACTGCGATAAAATTATGTGTTACAAAACTTATTTATCAGTTTCTAATATATCCTAAACAATTTAATAGTCTCTCTGCATTAAAAGATCATAATATGACAAGTTCTCATGATGTTAACACGACGCAAAAGAGATATCAGGTAAAGCTAAATGCTTGAAGTGAAATAATATTAAGTTTCACGTATCTAAGTTACTCCCATCACGACGACGTTTAGGCAACAGAGTCAAGTGCGTGTGGTAACGTGGCCGTGGTGTGTCTCCTTTCGCCCAGTGGAGTTACGTTAGGATCAACGCCGACGCACGGCGAACGAACACTTAAGCAATGAGGAAAGCAAGCGATGCGAAGGCGAAAAGAGACGCCAAAAGAGAGTGTGTTCATAGAGGGATAAGTGGGCTGATGCGGTGGAAGCTATATATGGCGACGTTAGGGAATGGATCAGGGCATGCTCAACTATTTGTTAAAGTCTGTAATGGAATTATTTTTATATCTGATCTACTAGTGCAGTGCTTCTCAATATAAAAAATCGCGTGCAAGTTAATGGAAAATACTCTTATTATAAAGGTTATACTGCTGTTAATTATATTATTACGTTGATGCATAGTTGTCCGTCAGTATGGTGGTGTGGAGTTCGAATCGCACTCAAGCTAAAAATTATATAAACTACCACACTGCGGCTCGGTGAGTGCGGACCCTGTACTGTAATTGGGATTAAGTTCCTGTTGTACAGCGTAACATAAATAAATAAATAAATATTTAACGTTTCCATTGATTTTGTTAAATTTACACATATCGTCCGCGTACTGATATAGAATATATTACATTTTGCACATGTGTGGAGAATGAGATTTTCTGATTAAGTATATCGTCTTACCCATGGACAGATGAAAATGCAATTGTTTTTAAGAAATTTGAAATTGTCGTAAAAACTAGTTTGTGCACCTTAAGCAGAACTATTACTATTTTTTGCTTTAGATACACAAATAACTATGATTACTTATTTTCTAGGTATACATGTTATGTTATTTGAAATTTTGTTATGTCGTTGCTTCTGATTTTGATTATTTTCATTTTCGCCTCTATCGTATTTTTTATTATATATTTATTTTCTTTCGTCTTTTGTTGTGTACTTCCTCTGTGACGATTTCATTTCAATCGTAGTAGTTTCTTTGCTTAAATTTTGTCCTTGTCTTATTATTCAAATCTCGATTTTGTACTTTTTCCAGCGTTGTACCAAAGTAGAATAATTTTCTTTCGCCCTAACTTTTTCTTCGTATTTGATAACATTTCTTTAAAATTTTATCCTTACTTTTTATTGTCTTCTTTCTTCATTTGTACTTCGGTACATCTAACCCCAATATCTCATTTGTAGATTTTCTACCTTTTCTGCTTCCATTCTGATTCGTATTCTGCATAGCATTACACTTTTTATCTTATTTCCTTGATTTGTATTTTTTTCTCAAATATATGTCATTATAATAGTATTTTCATTTATCTTGTTCACCTGAAAAAACATCCTAAATATTTATAATTGATTACCTAAGGTTACATTAACTACTGTACCAAAATACATTAATTATTTTATTTGCTAATGCGTTTGCAATTGAATTACATTTAAAATGTTAATATTGTAATCAATTTAAGTAAAGCTATCCGTGACTATGAAGGTATTCGGCAATAGACTTATATTGCTACACAGATAAAGGTAACTAGATATTTGTTTATAGAGATTAAGTGTAACTAATGCAATTAACCTAATGCAATTGAATTCGGAAACAAATATTGCAAATTACAAGAACGAAGGTCGAACCCGGAATAGACTGATACTGGAGTTAAGCACAATACGGTGATATATGTTTGTGTCCAGTCTCCATGACAACCACAGGGACTGATGTTAAAACAAGGAGGGAAGGGACAGGAAGCCCGCTCCTGTTCACGCTGATACCAGATGCTGCTGGTTACAGTTACCAAAGCTCCAGCAACTCGAGTAGAGTCACGTTAGTCAAAGTATCTGTCAACTCTCATCTCGATCCGAGTGAACCGTGTATTATGGCATTTACAATGTTTTAGTCCCCCCATGCTATCATGTAACTAACGTTTAATCATCCTGAAAATTTCAACACAGAGTTATCATTGAACAAAGTTGGGGTACATATATATATATATCGAATCGGACAGTGGATTTAAAAACCCGGATTCAATTCCTACAGCCTACAATCTTCACAACATATAAAATTATCCCTTATAGCTTTCCCTGCGCTAACATCTTTGAGTGCCGAGATTTGACGGCTGGTAATAAATATATCACTTACCGAGATCTGTTACGGCAGAGTGCCACATGCAATAATGGGTAAAAAGCGTGATGATATATTAATTTTTGTTTATACAATTCGAACAACTTTTAGAGATGGGCACGTGAGTGATTTTTAATTCACATTCACTACTGCTCACGTGATTAAAATGTTATTCACGTATATTTACGAACGAGAAGTTTTAATTTTTTCACGTGCACGTCTACTCGCATTATATTTTTTTTTCACGTCGATTTATTAACAATGGGTCACGTAAAATCACAATGTATTTTTCAACTTTGGTTACAATGTTGAAAATTGTAATAATTTTTCTTTCTTCATTGATGTTTTATGACTTTATATTATTTATAAAAGTAACTGGTATATAGCTAACAATAGTATGTATCATAATTATGCACCTGCGTTGCGAGACATGTCAGGCTTGCAAGTTATTGACATCCATCGTAATTAACCAAATTTACTTTCGTAAATGAACTTTAATTTTGTATTCTTTACCTATTTCTCATGACAATAAATACTTATTAATAAAAAAATCTTTTGTAATTATTTGGGGTTATGTGTTTCTGATTATAAGGGAATACTAATTTTCCCGCTTACCTCTTTTCACATTAAATTATACAATTTCTATCACGATCTCGAGCCTTCACGTCCCGACTTTACTATCTGGTTCACGTTCACGGTAGATCACAGTGTGATCCAACGTGACCTATTAAATTTCACGTCCAGTGCCCATCTTTATTTCTTTTTATTCAGGACTAAAATAACAAAAGTTAATAGCTTATTCTTGACGTTATTTTGAGTAAAAAATGTCATATGAACATAGCTCCTGTTTCTTCTGGTTGTCAAAATACTAGAGGTCAAAGTTTTATAAATAACAGTAAGATCAAGATACTTTTAAAAAATATACAATAACACAAATAAAATAACATTGTTGCACTTTATTTACTTCACAATAGAAGAATTTGGTGCTGTGAAATATGCAGATATTTTTTTTGTATTTGAGTTTTTGTAATGGTAACAACTCGTTATCTTATATTATGTTATCCTGTCTTGTTCTATGTTTTGTAACCTTATTCCATGTTTAATTTATTGAGTTATTTTGTGTTTTATTATCTATATAGTGTTTTGTTCAATTACAATTTGATATTTATTTAAATAGTTGCTGTTATTTATAAACCGTTGACCTGGAGCATTTTAGTAACCTGAAGGAATAGGGCCTATGGTTTATATGAAATTTTCACTCATAATGAGTTGATGTAGAAGTAAGCTATTAAATTTTCATAAATTAGTTCTCATACCCTGTTTAATGTTAATATATTCAATATAACATTAGAAACCAATGCTTTTCTTATTGGTTGACAGAAAAATATTTCAAATTCTTTATCTAAACATCACTGAACACATTTAATATCATTTCATTACTGGTAAAATTAATTTTAAAAGTTGTCAAAATCTGATATTATTTACATTGTCGTGTTTAAATGTCACAAACATATTTTAAACTTGATTTTAACAGTAACTAAATAAGCAAAATGCAATTATCCAGACTGATTTAAATTCAGAATATAATTTTCCAAAACTTTTGTTTCAAACTTTTTCCTGAAAACGTAATCAGAGCAGCAGTGGTAGCAAAACACTTATTTCCCATTTTATTCGCTTATGCGAAGTTTTCGTAGGACCTTCATTATGATTAGGGTCATTAGTGGATGTGAATTTTGTATTATACTCAAGACGTTTTAATCTGATCCTATTTGATGTTTTCATATTCAGTTATGTAAAATTATTACCTACTAGGCCACGGCGGATTCAAATCAGACTGAATTCACTTTTAGAAGTTATTGAAATCTGCGTTAATAGATCTGAGTGAGATTTGAATTGATTCAATCCAATTCAATTAAACGGTAAAATGAAAAATCGGAATGAATGAAAATCATGGTGGATTGATTTGAATTTTCATATGAGTCTATGTTTATTTTCCATAAAATTTTCATATTCAATAATAAATCTGAGAGATAGACGCAGATAACAAATGGACAGGCTTTCATACATTGTATTGTGTGGAATCGTTCCACTTTTATTTGTCCTTAACGTATTCGTACTTTATTATCCGCCATTTTGATACGTGTTTTTGTATCACAACCAGGGCTCGAAATGATAAATTTCATAAACCGGATTGCCACTTCCAAATTATTGTGCAAATAAGAAAAAAACTAACTGATTAAGAAAATGCGCTTCAGTTCAAATATCATTAATTAATTTTTGAAATAGTTTTTAAAAATTATTTTTATTTGTCTGTTACAAAAAATCAAAGAAAATTACAACTGCAAACTTTAATAATATTTCACTGAATAAAAATAGAACGATAATAGAACGTTGCGCGCTAGGAGTATTTGGATGAGTAACCGTCCCGAGAAACCTGTGTTGCTGTTGACTCTAAGATCTAAAACGCAGGATCATTGCGTAATGGCGGCATATGACCTTAGCAGTTGGTCCGCCAGGAAGCCAGAAGGAAAAAAAAATAGAAGATAATGTTGAATGTAACAGTTAAATACAAGTAACAGATAATTGCTAATATAAAATCACCTTGCTTGATTACGCAAAGGCAACAAATGACAGTGGTGGATGTAAGTAATTTTAGTTTTCAAATAAAAACAGTGCATTTCTAAAATACTATACACATATTATATTTTTGGATGTACCAGGACTGAGTAATAATAATGGCTTTTATATACCCAAAGAATAATTTTGTTAAAAATAATAATAATAATCTCTTTATTGCTCAACATTATAACTCCATTTACAGGACAAATTAACAGTAAGTAACAACAAAATAAGATTAGCTTATTTATATTTATTAACATTAGAAATACCAAAGTTACTGATTCAGGTAGTATAGGGATAAAAAATCTAACGAACCAAAATAATATTTATAATAATTTCGCGAACCGTAACAATATTTACGGTTTGCTGCGGTAAATTTCGAGCCTTGATCTCAACACAACGGGTGGCTATCAGGTTCGTGTTCTTTTGTGTCATAATAAGTAAAATATATGATACAAAAATTTAATAAAGTATAGACGAAATTGATAGCCTCCCTTTTTGAATCAGGATACTTTCTCAAGTATCAGAACTCACATACTACGTATAAAGGTACGAACTGACAACACGGTACGAATCAAGACGTTGCCATTAACTGCAGACGGACCATCGGACAGATAAACCGACAGATTTTAATTATTATTTCTTGTTCTAAAAGTTATTAAACATAAAGATTTTTATTCGGAACTAAATGAATTCTAATTTTATTTAAATAGCTCTCGTTAGTTAAACTTTTTACGTGGAAAATGTAATAAAAATACTGTTTGAAACTTTGTAAAATAATAAATGAATTCACGTTTATATTTAATTTATTTCGTATAAGAATTTGAAACTCCAACTTATAAAATCGAATAAATATTATTTATTGACCTATTTCAATAAAAAATATATGATATAAAAATTAACTTGTATAATATGTAAAATGGAAAATTGGGTTATGAATAAATTATTTTTTCCACGAAAATAATTTATTCCATTTTGAATTAAAAATATTTAAATGTCTTATGGTTGAATATTCATGTTGTGTGAAAATCTAGATCTCGAGGTGAATTAGCTGAAATTTGTTATTGTAATAAGTCATGCTTTACCAAAAGTCACTAAAATCGTTTGTTAGTTATAAATATTTTTAACCGATGAATTTTTTTCCAAATACTTTTAATAGTTTAAATAATTAAAAATTAAAAGCAAAATCAATACCAACAAAATATGTAATATATTAATAATAATTTTTATTAGTTTGAAATTATTTATGCGGCCTTGATATATGTCTCCGTCTTTTTATATGAACTACACTTTAAATTATAATATTTAGCAATTTCAAACTCATCAAAAGCGATCCTTAATAAAATATTAAACTTTTCAATTCTATGACAATGTACAAAGTTCAAAGTAACATTAACCTGTCAGCAGTAGAGGGAACAATCAGTTCCATTAATGTAAACATAGATAATACATATTCTGTTTGTAGTATTATGTGCTACTACTACAGGTGCAGCACTGATCAAGTTATTTGCGAGGTTACAAACTATTTGACAAAATAGTAATTATGTAAGAGAACGTAATAATGTTAATTTAATAATGGTGTAAATTATTCTCTGTCTGAGAGGTTAATAAAAAACTGTTAATAATTAACATACTCGTAGTATAAACATTTAAGAAAACCTAAAATTTGCCATAAAATATTTGCCTTAAAGGGTTCAGTTGCTAAATATTAAAGACATGTTCACAATGCAAATATTTTGTATAATATATGGACTTTGGGTTATACAAGTGTCCAAAAAGTCTCGATACGTTTAAATATCTCGAGAACGAAGCATTCGATGACAAAGTTCCAATGTCGTGTTTTTTTATTTTTCTAAACCTATTCAAGCATGATATGCAAACATATCCACCACCAGGTAGGCGGTGTGGGGTGAGTTTAAAAAATTTAAATGGAAACCTCCATTTATTATTGCACTACTGCATTCTCCATAAAAAACTGTAATTGATTTGTAAATTAAAACCTTATCCCCTCACCTCCTCGAGAGTGGAAAGAGGAAAAATTGATTTTTTTTTGAGAAACTATAAATATTTTTTATGCTGAAAACATGATCTTCGAAAATGTGCAATTTTCCCTTTTTACACCCTCAATGGTTTGGGATAAGATAAAATATATTCTGATTTCGTAATTGTACCCCGGCTCCTTGAAGGTGTAAAAAGAGAAAATTACACACATTTGAAGATGCGATCATTTTTTATCGTTTTTTTCACCATAAAAAATATTTATCGTGTCTCAAAATTTTTTCGTTTTTCCGTCTTTACCCCACAAGGGGGTGGGGAATGAGGTTGAAATTGCAAACCTATTTCAGTTTTTTATGGAGAATGCAATAGTGCAATAAAATGGGGGTTCCCATTTAAGTTTTTGAAACTCACCCCCATCCCGCCTACCACGGGGGTGAAGGATATGTTTTGCATATCATGCCTGAATGGTTTTAGAAAAATAAAAAAAAACGTATTTTGTAACTTTGTCATCAAATGCTTCGTTCTCCAGATATTTAAACGTTTCCAAACAATCTGTAGGTAAACTACATACGCTACTTAATTCTATTTTGACTAGTTTTAAAAGTTAAGAATTTGTTGAAGAGTACAATGTACCTATACGCCTTTATACATAATAAATTATTCCGAAAGAAACTAAATTGAAGAAGACTCTAAAATAGATATAGAAATGAGAATGAAAATTTATATGAAATGAAAGAAGTTAGAATATAAAAGTAAGTTAAAGTTATAAATTTGTTGGCACTTAAGATAAATGGAAAAAGTCTAATTCTCAAACTTTTAAAAAAGTTTAAAAAATCCTGAGCACTCATTTCATATATTAAATTTAGATGACGAATTTTAACTTTAAAAATAACATTTTAAAACATTTTACAGTTATAATTACGCTGATTTTGACTAAACCAGAAACACATGAGAAATATTTTGTATGTGATGGGTTGTATTCATCTCTCTGTTAGTTAGTTAGGTACATAGAACGTAAAATGTATAAGTACCTATTTAAATTTGCTGCAAAAATAATCGTTTTAATTAGGAAAATATATGGGTTAGGTGGCTCAGTGGTATCGAGTCGACCTGTGAATTTGGGAACCTGGGTTCGATTTTCACAGCTGACAAACAATTTTCACCACGTTGAAACTACTCCTCTGGCTCTCCCTTCACTAACATCTTTCGGGGCCGTGATTCGACGGTTGGTAACTGCATTTCACGTGAAGAAATATAGCACTTACCGAGATCTACTACGGCAGAATGCCTCACTCAGTAATAGAAGGCTTGATGGTATATTTATTTATCTTGTATTAATTAGGAAAATAGTAGTAAATTTCCTTTTTAAAAGTAGCAAAATATTCTTTGCAATTGTTATGAAGTGATAGACATTCAAGAACAGTTCTATTGCTACATAAGTATCGTTTGCAAAAATTCAGAAATAATTTACCATATTGCATTATTTGAAATATTAAAAAATAGTGTTTTCTGTCATTTATTTGTCGTTTGGCAGAAGAAAACAATAAGAATTAGACTCGGTTCGGAAGGATTGAGAGATTTCAGTGGCCAGAGTCAGAAAAATATACCTTAATCCTACTCTGGCAATAAATCATCAAAAGGCTTATACAAGTTTCCGTTGCTTTCAATTTAGATGTCGTGATGCTCCATTTTTCTTCCCTCGCCCTTTTTGTTTTTATAGTGAACAGAAACAAAAGCAGCAATCCAACGACAAACCCTTGAACCAAATACGAAAAAGTGACATTTGTTTTTTATGCTCGAAGTCGTTAACAAAATAGTATTAGAGTGGACTACTCTATCTTTATTACAAGTATTCACTTATTCACGTGTGTCAATATAAAAGTTAACTAGGTATGAATATAGTATAATATAATGATAATAATAATTATATATACTATAAATATATATCATCATCATCACGCGTTTTACCCATTACTGGATGTGGCACTCTGTCGTAACAGATCTCGGTAAGTGATATATTTCTTCGCGTAAAGCGCGGTTACCAGCCGTCAAATCACGGCCCCCAAAGATGTTGGTGGAGGGGGAACCACACAGGGGTAGATTTTTTAATTTGGTGAAAATTGTTTGTCGGCTGTGTGGATCGAACCAGGGTTCTCAAGATCCACAGGCTGACTCAATAAATTGCAATCTTTAATCTGTTTAAAAAGTAAAAGAAAATAATAATTTGACAGATTTGAAAATACAAAAATATAGCTATTTTAATTTACACGTTACCTCGCGATAGGAAGGTATTATATTAATTAGGAGTCATTATATGCATGTTTTAAACTCTGAACATGTGTTGTATTTACACTTTTGTTTTAAGATTAATAGAGGAGAAACTGTTGTCTAATGAAAACTTTACCATTATATTTCCATTATAACATAAAAGTAGATCCTTGATTATAATCAATAAATAAATATATCATTGCGTCTTTTACTCATTACTGGGTGTGACATTTTGCTATAGCAGATCTCTGTAAGATCAAATTTTAGTAAATATTCTACTAAGAAAAACTTATACTTTTAACAGGACCTATGAACTATATATTTAAAATTGTACCTAAAAGTTACGATAGTTACGATAAATGAAACTAATACTAAAACTATTTTTAACAACAACACCAAACTGTTTTCTACATGAATTAATAAAATTAACTACTAACAAACATAGAATTAAAAAAAAAGAAATAAAAGTAACTTCAATGGTAATCTTATGGAGACTAATTAAAAATGAACCTTTGTTTCAAGTTTCACATATCGTGATCAACGTCATCTCTTAATAATTTAATATCCAGTAGACATGTTTTTTTTTATATCGAACCAACTACTACGGTCATATGCCGATACATGTCCTTTTGTAAATGGCTGTCCCGGGCGGGACCCGAACTCACGACCTCACAATTTGTAAGTCAGGCCCCAACGCGGGACAAGTAGACATTTCTATTGTGACATTGTTCAAAATATTATTTGATTTAAAACATATGGGAAATATCGAAATTCAAAATATTATTCGAATTAATCTATAGGTATTATATCAGTAAAATAGTTCAAATAGACTTTGATACTCTAAGCAATTTGCACACATACTTAACGGGCGAATGATAAAGCAAAGGAAATGCTATAAAGCAAATTATTAACGTGTATAATAGAAGATTCGAAGGGAAATATATATATAGCATCTAGTTAAGTCATTTGCATGTGAATACCATCATTCTGGTTTTATCTCATTGATTTTACGAACAAAGCATTGTTCTGGCAAAGGCACGACAGTTTTGCAAAAATAGTTTCGCCTTTATATTATCCAGTTCTCTGAAATGATTCCACTTGAATTAACCTGAATTTGCTTGAATAGAAAAATATTCTTTCATTCTTTTTGAGGTTTGAATAATTTTAGAAATGTATTTGATTTCAGTGTGAACAGACTTTTCTTTCAATTTTCATGTAATTCTATAGAAATTAATTTTCTTTCTATTTTTATAAGTCTTTTTTATTAAAATATGTTCATTTGAAATATAAAGGAACAGTATGAGAATTTTCTATATTATATTATTATAAAGTACAAATCATATTTCAAAAATTAATAATAATACAATTATTCGTTAATATTAATTACTTACTTGTATGTAACAGAATATTTGTAATAATCATTATTAATAGTCGAAACAAAAATTTATGATATTTAGTAATATAGTATTTCTTAAAATAAAAACACTTTTAAACAAAGCTGCACGCATATAATAAACAATTTGTGCAAAATTTATATTTAATTGTTTCTCTACGATCGGACGGAAACTGATACCTTGGTAATATATTAATCAGGAAAATAAAATATTTTCATTCAAATTGTTCCGTGATAAAATATATTGTTTTTAATTCTAGTATCAGATATAAATAAAATAATGTTAAAACCAGTAATCAAAGTTATTTATTCAGTTTTCAATCTTGAAGAAAATAAATTATTTCTTTTTCGGTTCTGCTTACATTCTAACATAAATTTTTGTTAAATTTGTTATTTCGTTTTCGTTTAATTTTTAACCTTAGGTATTAATATTTTCCGGTACTGCTATTTCTTGTTGTCTGGCAAGAACAACAACATATAGAAATAAATAATTCACTGTGAAGTTTAGCAATAAAAAACAAAATAAATATGTTTTTTTTCTACTTTAGTCGGAGAAAAACATTCGTAGTTTCGAGACTTGGATAACTCGTTCCTCAATTGTCATCGTCCGGGAATAAATCCCTTTCCCTACTATCCATTTATATTACAAATATGTAATAAATTTGGTTTAAGCATAAATTTATGAAATATGACAATGTTAAAATAGAATTTTATTATATATTATTTCAATAAAAAGGGCCATAAAAAAGAGCAAATAAATCTCGTACAAAAAATAATAGTTGCGTCGAGTCGTGGTTGTATAACGATTCTCACCGATAGTTTTACAAATACAAAATATTTAAATGAATTAAAGACAAACGGATCCACTTTTATTTATTTTGATATTAAATAAGTAGAATTAAAGAAAATATATATTACTGCTTAAAATTTCCGGATTTAAAGAAAATTCTATGGTTTATAGTTTAGGTGGCTCAGTGGTATCGAGTCGGGCTGTGCATCTTGAGAACTTTGGTTCGATCCCCACAACCGACAAACAATTTTCACCAAATTAAATCTACCCCTGTGGCTCCTCCACTAACATCTTTGCTGGCCGTGATTTGACAGTTGGTACCCGCACTTAACTTGAAGAAATATATCACTTACTGAGATCTGTTAAGGCAGAGTGCCACACCTAGTAATGGGTAAAAGGTGTGATGATATATTTATTTATTTTTGTATTGTTTCAAATAGCAATTTTAATTCAACAGAAATAAGAATGTTTTTAAATATTTGTTTCTACGATCGTACAAAATGGGAGAAATTATGTATTCATTTTCTGTGCAAAAATGGCTGTTTATTCTCCGCTGGTAATGAGAACCATGCAATGAAATAGTTACTACGAAATAAATTTGACTAAGGAGCCGAGAATATAAAGATTTTTGAGATTTGCAATGTAATTAGTAAAATTGTTACGATTAGTTTAAACTCGATCGTAGAAAAAATATAACACGTTATAGTATCTTATATGAGTTTTATGGTAAAATACTAATTAATAGCTAATTTGTTTATAGATAAAGATGTTATGTACAAATTAAAAAAGTACCATAACAAAATGTTTAAACGTAAATTACATAAAATAAAAACTTTTTATGAATCTGTCAAAAAAAGTTGATATTTACGCACACAATTCAACTTAAAATTAATAAATGTCAAAAAAATATGAATAAATTGTATTTTAAAATTACTTTTTTCCTTTTTAAACTTTATAGTACATACATCTCGGGAGAGATGCTATATGCCGTAGGTATTTTGTAACCAGAAGACGAAGCACATCTTGTGAAAAATCATGTATTTCTCTTCCTAGATGTATAATATACGAGTATTGTAAAACATTTTTAAGTTTTTTAATGAACATAATAGATTTGCGTGAAAATTTTTGTATCTCGACCGCGATATAATTTGGTGCGCCTTACTTACCTTAATGATTGATATCATATATTATTGCAACATTGCTATATAACCTATCATTCTAAACAATTTAATGCTGTAAATAATAAACTATAACATACGAATAAAACAAAAAACAAATGAGACATATAGTGTTGTTAACTTTATACAACCGGAAGCAAGTCTTCCATAAGATCATGAGAAACTTTGTTCATTGTGTTTCCAAATAGATTGGCTTATTACTCATTTAACTTCAAAGAATACCTGCAGCTATTTTTCTATAAAGAATACAAATCCGTTCTTGCTTAATTTATGAGACTAAAAGAAGGTTTTCTTCAAAGACAAGAATCTCGGGAGTGAAGCATGACATTTACAAACAACTTTGCTTGTCGCATCGCAATCAACGAATCTAGAGCTCACTTAACAAAGTTCCGGACTTTCGCAGAGAGGTTTTCAAAAAACAACAAACCGGCCTTCTAATTCAACTCCCTTTTCTTTTTTATCTTTTACGATTCTCCTTCATTGTTCGTAAAAAGTTACTGGCCACTGTTCGTAGACGCAGCATCACAATTTTATGGTTCCTCCTGTTATATTTATTACATTTTTATTTCATGTTTTATAAACGCGCGAATTACTTCACGGCCTAAATTTTGTTTTAGCGCCGTAAACGTTGTGTGTTTATTTTCACGTCGATATATACTTTAAGTAGGTATATGATGCATGAATGTGTTTTGCTAACTAGAAATAGGTATGTATAAAAAATTTATGATAGACGCATATAAAAAAAATTCTTAATGCTTTTTGCCTTGAAAATAATGCTCGAAAAATGTTTTGACTAAGTATAATACAAGTAATTGTAAAGTTTGTATTAAAAAATCGTATATGTATAAGTACTTTATTAAATGAAAATGATGTTTTTCATTATTATCATTTAAGACCGGTTTTATCACAGTTTAAAACCCGAATACTCTAAAACCATGATATTATGCTTCTTATATTCTGTATAAATAGACTAGAATAATTCTGAGTGTGAAAAATACAATTTAGTATGCACACTGTAACTAGCCTGCTGCTTTGTTATCCGCTTCAACTACTGTATATTGTTACATCAACGGTAAAGGTCACAGTTATGAAAGTGTTAAACTGTTGTACACAAGATAAAACAGATATTGACATTTAGCTATATATTAAATGATAAATAAAATAAATCTATCATTACGTCTTTTTGCCATTACTGGGTGTGGCACTCAACCGTAGTAGATCTTAGTATGTGAAGGTCGTCAAATCAAAGCCCCCAAAACTGTTAGTGAAGGGAGAGCCACAGGGATAATATTAATTGTTTGTCAACTGTGGGAATCGAAACCAGATTCTTAAATCCATAATTCGACTCGATACATGTACCCCATATATTAATATTAAATCGAACTAAATAAAAACCTAGAATTCTACCTCTAAACGGATAATACTTAAATAGTCGTTGTAGCATACCTTTAGTAGGTATAAAAATCGATATTCGTACTTCGTACTCGTGTCCAGTTTCACAAAGTCGAGAAAATGAAAATCTCCCTTTACAAGGCAAGAATCTGCATGCCAAGCATTCGTGAAACAACTTTGGGTCGCGTTCAACGTTCAACAGAGCTGCAGATGTAGTTGACAGCTCAACACAAGGCTGCATGTTACATTCGAGAGTCTTTATGCTCACATTTTACTTTTCTCTTTTGCTATCTGAGAGCAAACTGTTGCCTCTACAATGAATATTGTACAATCCATGTAAATAGGGACGTTTAAACTTTTATCCAGGAATATATTTTCGGATTCAGCAATTTACTCGGTTACCTTAATCCTCAAGCTTTAGAAAATAGGATAAAAAGTTAATTTTCTCGAATATGCTTGATTTTTGATAACATTTATTATTTGCAGGTATTTTTTGTTTGATATAGCTAATGCAGAAATATTGACAAGTAGCACAAGCTCTGTTTTTGCTTGTTTTAAGAGCAGTGTATTTGGGTGTTTTAGCTATCTCTAACATGTTAAAACCATGCTCCTAGAACACCCAAAAACAGAGCTTGTGCTACCAGCCATTTTGTTTATTAGGATTGAGTAACGAAGCGTTAGTAGCAGATCGGTTTCTGTGGCCGTCACCAGCACTCGGGCGAGCATCGACAAGCGTAAATTCTAATACCAATAATTACTTCTATTGTTCCTCTCAATATAATTGCGCCGAGTACATGCGAACTATGATAGTAAAACAGGCAATGTAATATTTTGATCATCTATTGCTTTGTGAAACCAGTCGGAGATGATTACGATTTTATTACAAAGTTAGTTCCAATTTTGTGATGATAATTATGATAGTCGTGGTAGAGAATATTGCTCTCTATATTATACGAGTAGACGATTGCAATTTTGATAATTAATGTTGCGTTATGATCATGTATGATTATTATTGGTTGAAATCAGGACAAGAAATCGGTTTAAAGAATCTGTAATCGATATTTTGAAAGAAAAATCGCGAACGATAACCATAATTTTAACTGTTATTTTTAAAACTACAAAAATAGTAACCTTTAACCAAAAAAAATATGTACTCGTTTTAATTATTATGTATTTTCGGATTATTAGTACTAATTATAATATATATTCGTTTGGCTTTGGTGATTCTTTAAAGAAAAATACTTTTATATTTAAATAACAACAAAGGCAAAATTAATTGTCATCCATACATTTGGTGAAACTAGGTTTAATAAAATATAAACTAAACACTTGACTAAGTCTCACAAAATTCAGCCTCCAAGTCACCTTATGAGGGCATCGTTGGAGGCTGGCCAGCACAGTTAGTAACCATAGACGCGTTTCGCTCTTATTAGAGCTCATCAGTATGGTATAACTCACTTCTTCTCCTAGAACAAAGTTCACGTGACGATGCCGTCATAAGGTGACTTGGAGGCTGAATTTTGTGAGACTTAGCCAAGTTTTTAGTTTATATTTTATTTTACTTTTATATTTATTTTAATATTGTTTTTTCCTACTTGAACTTTAACTAATTACTAATTATCAATTTATTGTAATATTATTTTTGTACATATGTGTCAAAAGTGAGGTACAGGTCAAACAATAATTTTCCGTTTTTCTGTTATATAATGTCACTGGACTTTTGTTTGTGAATGTGGATTTTGTCAGGAATTTTTAAAATCTAAATAACTCTACTCAAGAAAAAAAACTGTCGATAAAGGACTGAACAAGGTAATATGTTTGTACTTATATTTGTGTTAATTAATATGTTGAAAATTTAATAATTTTTGGTAATATAATATTATATTAAATAATTGATGGACTTCTCATGTAGGTACAATAAAGTCCTCAACAAGTAGGTAATTCCGTATAATATTTATGAAAACAAATTTCTGCCTTGTTAACATCAAGTTATACTTTATTCAACATTTAAATTAACATTAAAACTTCATCTAGTTTTATATTCATGTTCGTGTAACACAAGAATCAATTACTGGCAGCAGCCTGTTGAACTTTCCGTACTTATTGAAATAAAATTCAATTTGCTACATTCTAAAAGAGTTTCGTTTGCAAAAGGGGCCAACTAGTATACGATTGGACAAATATGTGTCCCCGATATCGATGTTAAACATCCGCCATGTTGAATTTCACCTTCTGCGACCTGTTTGTTAGAGAAATATTCTTTAGTATATTTGAACACGGTCGCGATCGCGCTTTGTAGAGCAATGTGCAAACAACGGAAAGAGAAAACTGAATGTAAATCCTTAAGACCTGTGAAGTTGAATAAAAGAGACGTGCGCACATCATTTTAATGTAATGAGATTTAACGTTCTCACTAATTTATTTACAAAAAAGAAATTCAACAGATGGCGGAAAGGAAACAGGGCTTATCGGTTCAACGAAGCACGAAAGAAAATAAATATTTTATGATTGACGTAGCTCACAATATTGAGGTCATTTTCTGAACAAATATTCGCATATTCTATCTCATATTGCCACATCAAATAATTTTTAATACATAGATAAATTGTATTGCATATTATATTAATCACTAAATGTCGTTGTTAAATTATGTTTTTTTGTAAAAGTTACCTACAGATGACAAGTACTGCCTTCGTGATGGTCGCGCAGGTTGGGGCCAGACTCACGACCGTTAGGTCGTGGATTCGGGTCCCGCCTATGACGGCCATTTTTTAAAAGACATATATCGGCATATGACCGTAGTGGTTGCTCCGATATAAAAAAAAATTACTGCCTGAAAATGATGTTGCATTTTTCACCTTTTGCTTCATGCAAATACAGACTCGTGCAAACTGATAAAAAGGCGTACTTAATAAAAATACGAACCAAACAAAGAAGACTGGTAATTCTGTGTTCTGAAAATAAATACTGAATTAATTAACCGTGACAGATCCTAACCTAATCTGGTTATATGATTGCGCGCTTCCGGCTTGGCATAACCGAATTGTGTATTTAATTAAACAATTTTAAAGAAACGTATATTAAAATATAAAATATATTAAACATACAACAGACAAAATTCGCTCTTTTAGGAATTTGCACAAAGCAGGATCTATATAAAAAAGTGTCTAGTTACTTAGCAACATAAAATACTGACTGAATATGTAACTCAAATATTTCTTTTATTTTAAATTAATTTAAAATATTTATTGTTTTTATAAATTTCAGGTAAAATGTTATACGTAACACGTCAGTAAAGCGTCGTACAGGTAAGCTGTTTCAAGCCTCGCTATTGCTCGGCATGAAACTATTTACTCATCCTATAATTGAACACTTTCCTGATTTTTTACGTAAATAACTATTATGGGAGGTTCTTACATAAATTGTAGTTTTATGTATCAATTGACAACTGCAAAGTGTTTTATTTTTTGACATCTGTCAAAGACTTCTTTAACTCATTTGATTAAAATTAAATTCATTATATTTTTCGGATAGTATTGCCTTACTTGCAGCTTCAAAAATTTTATTTTAAAATATTTTGTCAGTAAACAGACTGTTTTGTTAATAATTGTCCATGTGACAGCAAAGCACTCTCATGTGACATAAGTCAATTAGATGTGAAATTTATTTTATAATCATTTATAAGTTTTTGTGATAACCGCCTAAAAATTGTTGAAAAGTTGTTTTTCACACTTTTACAAACTTTGCTGCCGGTCTACCGATCGATGATGTATATAAATGTAACTAATCTAAATATTATGTATTAAATTTAATATAATTCTGCAATTTAATAAAAAACATAATATACACCTCGGTTATAAAGAAGAATTTTTTATTTCTCACATAGATATTTGTCGGGGCGAGAGCTGAGGAAAATATTACTATAACTATTTTTTTAAATATCTAACAAAATTGAACAATGTTTTAAAATTCATATTAAAATAAATGCTTGTGTATTTATAAATTTGATTGAATCTTTATATCAAATTTGTATAATTATTTTTAAACTTTTTACACTGTTTTCACTTTTTAATTAGCGTAGCAAAAAAATGTATATTGAATATCAATTGTTACATTTTTTAAATGTGCGATATAAATTAGGATTGGTTTTGTATTTAAACTAACAAAAAGTTGAACGAATTTTTATACTTTTATGATTTATTAGAGTCCTACGTGAAACTATGATTAGTATTAATGCGTTGATAGATTATGGCAATTGTACCATGCACTCCACATATAAGAAAAGCTTTTAATGTAACAGCAAATTATGAACGTCATTTATCAGCGTGAATTTCAACAAACAACATTAAATAGATGGCAGGTGTCCTGCTCTGCTCTAACAAAAGCTGGCTCACAACACGTATATTAATTACAGGAACTCAAACCGTCGCAAACACGTTCATCGGAAAGCGTAATAATGATTTGTCGGCATTACGTGGTGGAAATACATATTTCCACAGAACTATTTCAATATTTATGATAATTGAACTTCAACACTGGAGGCACTGCGAAAGTTATTTTAAGTACAATCTGAATAAATTATAGAAAAGCTTCTGAATATTCCATTGCTACCGCAGTTAGCACTTCTCGAAAACTTGCCTTTCTGGTTGGGGAATTTTGCTCATCTGCAATTTCAACTCGAACTTTCAAGAATTTGTGCGGTCCGATTATCGCATAACTTTTTATTTGTATACTTTTTTAGTTTCTAATTCAGTTAGAAATTGCGGCTAGATCGTTAGGATGCGTGTGATAAAGATGATATCACATATAGACGATTGTGTGCGGCATCCGATAAATACAAGTTGTATAGAATCAGTTTAGAAGAGGAAAAACATATTTCTGATTTTATGAGAATAATTTTTTGCTTGATTTAAAACACATAAATCAGTTATTAAAATTTTAAATTAATGCAAAGATATTTTATTATTGCTTTTTCGTATTTTGTAATAATACAAACATCATAATAATGCAAATCTTGTTTTAGTTAGCTTTGAAATTTTAACAAATGTTTCATTGTTAAAAGTATTGTTCAAAATATAAAGAGTATGTCAAAAGTCAATAGAACTGATATTTTATCATTTGCCATTATTTATCTAAATTAGGTTTGAAACATTAATAACAGGACAAAAGAAAAAGAAAAAAGTTATTATAAAAGAACCTTATATTAAAGTGGTTGTACAGTCAACTCAAATCATCTAAGTTTTGCAAGTCGAAGTAGCAAAAATGCAGGACCAAATTTGTACTCCTTGAAATGTACTAAAAATTTAAATCTCGTATTACCAATATCAGTATTGCAGAACATTATATAAATACATATCATGTTGGTCCATATTTCTGTGGTTGAGTATACAAGGAGCGGAATCCATTGCGATTGAGTCGAACGACATATATTATTCTCCTATTAAAATTTAAGTAAATATTATAGTAACTGTTAAGAAATTCTAATTTTCTATTCTTAACTCCAATTTTCGACATTTTTGTGTTATATTTGAGTTATAACAGGTAAAATTTAAGCGAAAAAAACGAAGAATTGTGGTCAAAAAATTAAAAGAGACATTAGACAAAGTGGTAGGCAATTTTAAATTGTTGTTCAATATTTTTGATGTATCGAAAATCGTATATTTGAAGTTAGTTTTTGTAGGAAAAGTAAAATTTTTCTTGCCTTGGCATTTTTTCGCTAAATTAACTTTTTTCATCAACTTTGAGGGAC
Source organism: Pterostichus niger (assembly GCA_947425015.1). NCBI lineage: Eukaryota > Metazoa > Arthropoda > Insecta > Coleoptera > Carabidae > Pterostichus > Pterostichus niger. The sequence continues at coordinate 7,591,876 of OX380335.1, read as the reverse complement.
GTGTTATGACGACTGATAACTGCACTTCTCGCGAAAAAATATACTTACAGGGATCTGCTACAGCAGAGTTTTACACCCAGTAATGGGTAAAAGACGTGACAGTATATTTATTTATATTTATTTTTAATATTGGATTATTGACTTGTATTTGATTAGGAGAATATATGATAATAGACATTGTGCAAAACAAAACAAAAAATATTAAATTGAAGTTAATTAAAGGTAAATGACTCTTAGAAGTATATAGTTCACTTCTATAATGATAATGTGACATCGATTTTAACTTAATTTACTATCAGTTGACTTCAATTTAATTCTTTTTTTTGTTTTACATAACATCCATGAACATATATTAATTGAATAGACTCCTAATTTAGACATGACTTGATAATGGCCGCTAACCCTGGATGTACGTCGTCTTGACTGTTTTTCCAATAAAAATAAATACAAGTTAGTAATCTAATTTTAATCCTTTGAACGATTTTACATTAATATCTGTTTTCTTTTTGTTACAGGTAAGAAATTAATATTAATACAATTACCAGTCCCGATGATAACTGATTCCTGTATCAGTAAGTATTATTCTAAGTTAGAAGTTTGAAATAAATCAGATTTCTATAATCAGTAATTGTACACCTAGAGCTTTTAAAATTACCTAATATTATACGTTGCTTAGGAAACACTACGACACCGCAGACTGATTTAGCTGATTTTCGATGCTCGCGTTGTTGTTGTTGTTGTTGTTGTATGGGATAGGTGGCTCAGTGGTATCGAGTCGGCCTATGAATCTTGAGAACCCTGGTTCGATCCCCAAAGCCGACAAACAATTGTCACCAATTTAAATCTACCCCTATGGCTCCATCTCCACTAATATCTTTGGGGGCCGTGATTTAACGGCTGGTAACCGCACTTCACGCGAAAAAATATATCTCTTACCGAGATCTGCTTAGGCAGAGTGCCACACCCAGTTATAGGTAAAAGGCGTGAAGATATATTTATTTATTTACTTATTTTCGTTGTATATATGACAACATTAGCACACAAGCTACATTAAACAGATTATTTATTTTAAAAAAATGTTATAATATATAATATTATATTATATTACATAATATTATAATAAATTATAATAAATTGTTGCAATGGTACCATTGTATTGCTGAAGGAAATATAAAAAAATTAAATTACTTGTTTGTTTATTAATATCCACAAATACGATACATTTGTGACCGAAATTCTGTTTGGATTTAGCGAAACACGCTTAGTAGCGCAATAATATGCAATGTTATACAGCGTAACTAAAGACAATTGAGCTATCTAATTGGTTTATTATTCTACAAATTGTACAGTCATCATTATTTATAACATGAATATAAAAATCATATAATAAGGTTCATGGAAAGGTTCATTTGATCCTGTTGACTCATTAATGTTAGTTAGGCAACACTAATAATATAATAATAACAATAAAAAGAAATTATATATATATATATATATATATATATATATATATATATATATATATATATATATATATATATATATATATCTTTCTATTTAATCTAGAGAACTAGTTTAAAGATAATGATGTAAATGTAACCGTACAATTTAGCTTTTGTTAATGTTATGTCGTTAATTTTAGTAGCATTAAAAAGTAATACGAAACTATGATTCGTGTTACGTGCATGGTATATTTATCTAACATACACTTTTGCAAAGATATTTTCAAAAGATAATATTTAAAATAAACGTGTTTCGGAAGTTATTATTTTATATCAGTTATTTTCATAACATCTGAAGTATTTATGTTGTTATAATTTGTTATATTTGTATGAGAAAATTAATTTTTTAGCCATTAGCATATTATACATACATATAAATATTTATGTAGCTTATGAATTATTAAGTATCATTATAAAGATAAGTATATTTGTAATTTTTAGTGGAAAAATAAATCTAGCATTGAATATAAATAAATAAAAAATATAATGTCACTGTTCAGTTCAGATCATGTTCAGAAAGTAGCGCAAGTCATAATTCAAGTTCTAGGAAAACGTAAACAAATTACCTACACTCTACATGTGATGTAGAGTGACATGCATCGTATTGGCAGTTCCGTCAATATTTATCGTAAATATATTCTACTTATTCTAGCTTAACTTCAGCTGCTACGTGTCCAACTAAATGTAAAAATAATGACATTTTCAAATGATACCTATTCGTGATAGTAATTTATTCGATATAAACTATAAAATTGAAGCAATAAATTTTTATTGACGATAATAAGTTCAACTTTAAACATAAAACATGAATTACTTACGTGTTGAAAATACATGAGTAAGTATGATAAAGAGAAGAATACAAATGACAAATCCACAATTCAAATGTTTACAAAACATATATTATTCATTTTCAATATATTGCAAAAATAAAAACAAAGCAATAAAACAATAATGTATTTATATTTACCGGTTTCAAGATATTAAACCTATGTTTATATATATATATATATATATCGGACGTTTCACGTCAACCGGGCCACCTGGCTGCCCAGAATTGGTATGCATCGATTTAAAAGTTGTAGGTCTCAAAATGTTGGTAATTTCAAGCTCTATCGAATGCCGTCTGGTGATTTTTAGAAAACAAAGATGGCGATGTCAATATGGCTCTTGAAATCATAAAAAATTGTGTTTAACAGGTTTTATTTATATATAACTACTATAAAAAATCATTTTTACATTTAAAAATACCTAGACTTTATGTTTTTCGGGTCACTGAATTCAAATCATACATCACTTTAATCCCATCTGTTCACCATTTATCTTTAACCTCAAAAAATGCCTAAATAAAACGAGTTAACACTATTTTGTGTTGAATATCACGGTCAAATTACTTTATCTTTATGTTTTTGAGGTCGCTGAATTTCAATCAAATATCAGTTTTGTCCCATCAGGTCACTCTTTGTTCCTAACCTCAAAAAATGTCTAAAAATGACGAATCAACACTGTTTTGCGATGAATATCACGGTCAAATTACTTTATCTTTATGTTTTCGGGGTCCCTGAATTCAAATCAAACATCAGTTTTGTCCTACCTGGTCACTATTTGTGCCTGGAAATGACTTATTTACACTATTTTTCAATTAATGTTTTGTTTTTGTTTTTTTTTCAATTTTTCTTTTTTGTTTTGATGTATTTACTATTCTATAGTATTAATGGGATTTTTGTCACCTGAATATCTGTAGATATTCAATGTTTTACCTGATACTAAAATGAGTGTGCACTTTGAATAAGATTAACTTGTGGTGTTTCATCAAATCTTTTCTTAAGATGACGTTGTGCCCTGTTATGGTCTTTCTTGCTATAATAATGAATCCTTAGATTTGTAAATTTCTTTTTTGCCCAATTAAACAGCGCTGTTGAATCCAGTATTGCTTCATTTGGTTTGGCTTGAAGACTTGCTCGAGTTGCTTCTCTTTTAAACGTAGCTCCAACTCCATCGGGTGATCCTTTACCGTGAGCAGTTCCATAACAGTGCCATTCAGCTTCGATACCGAAGTCATTCTTATGATTTATAAGGTTGCACATTTGGTATTTATTTTTATAATGTTGTTTAGCGCCATCACTTACATAAAGTACCTTTATGACATCTGGTACCATTCGCTTAATTTCAGGAATCAGAATTTGTTGCATAACATAGACTGCTGCAGTATCATGACTTGTGCAATCTGATATCAGAACATGACTGCTACATTTTATTTCTTCGTTATTTCTGTAGTAAATAACTATTGGATGAATCGTTGCTTGATTGTTATTATAATGAAACTGTTGTGCAGCATTTTGCACAACATAAGAATAGTTTTCTGAGAAGTCTGTGTGAACCAAAACTTCATAGTCATTTAATTTATTTTTTCGATCTGTAATATAGTTTGATTGATTTTTAGAAATGAAATGATGTGGGATTAATATTTGCAGCCGTGTTGCAAACTCAGATACAAAGTCGTCTATTGAAAGGCATTGTTTGATAAGAGTACATCTATCTGTAGAATTCCATAAGCTAAAAATTATTTCAGTTATATTCCTCCTTTCTAATGTTTCAATTATATAATTTATAAAGTTTTCTATTTCAGGGCAGGATTTACATTCTCTAAGATAACACTTATCCTTCTCTTTCCTACATATTATAAATGAAAAGCAATCCTTGTAATCTGAAAGCGGTTGATTTGAATTACTGGTATTCTTTTTTAAATTAGCAGCATCAAACATGTTTTTAAAATTTTCGTGTATTGTACAAACGCACACAGTGTGAGTACCTTTTGCACCTGCCAAGATACACCACTTAGGACGAAGTTGAGAAAGTCCAATGGGATGTTCTGGATTTAACTTCTTAAATTCTACATGCAATGACTTAATATCAGATAACAAGAGCCGTTTTTGTACTTTTTGTTTTTTTCCATCAACTACTACATTAATTGCTTCATTTTTGTGAGGCATCACTTTACTATTAATATCATCTTCGTAAAAAAATTTTACATTCATCACAGTATCTTCGGGTAACGTTTTTCCAGCTTTTGAAGTTGGCAAAGCTAATACGCCTTCTAGTTTCCTTAATAACTTAGCTGATTTGGCCATTCTTCTAGACATATTAAATTCCGAAGCTAGCTGTCGTATGCTCCAACACTCAGGAGCGATTGTAAGAATAGAAAGTCTCAGAGAATCACTTTTATCTAAAGAAGCAAATAGACTTTTCAATCCATTTAATAATTCTTCCAGTTGATCTTCCCATGACTGGCATTTTTGTTTGATAGGGGATTGATCACAATCGCTTTCAGAGTCCTGCGATTGCACTTTATCCTCATTATTTAGGTACTCATAAGATGAAAATTTCCTTCTACATTTCGAACAAATTTTAGCTGATACTGGCAAATTTGGAAATTTATTTTGAACATTTTTAGATATTGATCGTAAGTCTTTACCAACATGTCCGTCGTGATTAAATGGAAGGCAACATCTATCAGATTTCATAAACGTGGGTACATTTTTTGTTGCATACATATTTAAACTTAAAAGAAATTACTAATAGGTTACAAATAATTTGACAGTTACAAATAAAACTATGAAAATAAGATAAAAAAACAAAAACAAAATATTCATCGAAAAAATGTGTAAATAAGTAATTTCCAAGCATTTTGTTGAGGTTAGGAACAAATAGTGACCAGGTACTATAGAATACTAAATACATCAAAACAAAAAAGAAAAATTTAAAAAAAAAACAAAAACAAAACATTAATTGAAAAATAGTGTAAATAAGTCATTTCCAGGCACAAATAGTGACCAGGTAGGACAAAACTGATGTTTGATTTGAATTCAGGGACCCCGAAAACATAAAGATAAAGTAATTTGACCGTGATATTCATCGCAAAACAGTGTTGATTCGTCATTTTCAGACATTTTTTGAGGTTAGGAACAAAGAGTGACCTGATGGGACAAAACTGATATTTGATTGAAATTCAGCGACCTCAAAAACATAAAGATAAAGTAATTTGACCGTGATATTCAACACAAAATAGTGTTAACTCGTTTTATTTAGGCATTTTTTGAGGTTAAAGATAAATGGTGAACAGATGGGATTAAAGTGATGTATGATTTGAATTCAGTGACCCGAAAAACATAAAGTCTAGGTATTTTTAAATGTAAAAATGATTTTTTATAGTAGTTATATATAAATAAAACCTGTTAAACACAATTTTTTATGATTTCAAGAGCCATATTGACATCGCCATCTTTGTTTTCTAAAAATCACCAGACGGCATTCGATAGAGCTTGAAATTACCAACATTTTGAGACCTACAACTTTTAAATCGATGCATACCAATTCTGGGCAGCCAGGTGGCCCGGTTGACGTGAAACGTCCGATATATATATATATATATATATATATATATATAAAAGTAGGCTGGTAAGTAAGTAATAACTGTATTCTGTACGGTAATATTACCATACTGACTTGTCAAAACAGTCAAGAAAATTAAAATAAAACACAATAATAATATAACACTATTAAAACAAACGGAACCCAACACAACAATAATACAAATATTTCTACTCCTGCTTATCCTAATTAATATATATTAATTGTACAGTCTTTCAAATTAGAGATGACCACGTTATGACGTTTAAATAAAAACATTATTTATAAATACGGTACAAAACAATTGTAACCATGGCGTTAAATAAAAACATACGTTATTCATAAAAGATTTTCAAAAAATAATATTTATTAATGACTTTAACGTGTTTACATTCTGAAACCGATATACTATTGAACAATCCACGGATGTTACAGTTATAATAGGCCTTAGATGTATTAAATTCTTGCTCTACGAGCTCGGGTTTCAAACTGAGATCTGCGGCTGTAATAATACTCAACATTCGTAGGTATGTTATAGCTATTTTTTTGTTTTTACGATTATTACTGATATTTAATTAATTTTTGCTCTTTGTTTCAATATATAAATAAAATGAGTTTCATAAAATAAAATCGTAATTTTGTTCTCTTCAACTTTAAAATTAATTAGGAAGCAATGCGCACAAAAAAACTATCACATGTTATACGCCTATGTACGGTTTTAAATGGAAACACTGCATATATTGGTAAATTACCAATAATTTCGATTGTAAATTTGTGGAAACATCAATAACGGTTACTGGAACAATGACAATAAAACTAAATGTTAAAGTAATTTATCTTTTGTAAAACATAAAATTACCGGAAGGTCTCTTTAAATAGCAAAATCTTTACAACCATTATACAACTTTTATCATGTCTAGCTTGAAGTCTGTGTAGAGAACAGTTGTGTAAAACTGAACCACAGAAAACAACAGGAACAAAACGAAATAAAAATTCCGGTTTGTAATGATTCCATCATCAGATTCCCCTTTAGTTCCGTTTTGAATGTGAAGATTGGCCGTGGCGTTTGTTTCTAGCGTAATTTCAGGTGGGGATAACTCCACATTTTACATCGCCGGCCGCGGGGTCGTGGCCGTTAGCGCGTGACGTTAGCAGTGAATAATGGAGGCCGGTAGACGGGACACCAATGGCGTACATAGTGTCTGCATTGCGGGGACACTGGCTCAAAAAGGTACTAGCTTTCATACAACGAAAACAACTCTATAACTTTGAATAATATAGGAATGCATTCGAGGTTACTGTAATTGTAATAAGTTTCCTGCTTGTTCAAACTAGCAATACAAATCAATACTACTTAACAGTAAATTATACGATGTATTTTTCGATAAGAAGTAAAAACGTTTTCAAAAAATGTAGCTAAACGACACAATGGGCCTCTATGTTTACATTGTAAATATCTACCCAATTTTAAATTGTATTGCATTGTTATACTTAGCTATAAAAAGTACTGTAAGCTAAGAGTAAAAATACTCTTTAAAGAAAACGGCAAGAATATGAAACAAATGTTCACTCCAAAATCTGGAATCAATTGATAGATCAATGACAACTATAGTCAGATATGTGATATGTAAACTTGCACCAGCATAGCCAACTTCAATAACAATTTTTCTTTGCAAAAAAAATTGAAATTCATTATTTATAATGCATGTAGTTCAGTGTTTCTTTCCTCATTTTTCTTTTCATAATTTGTTACTTAAATATTGCACTAGTTTTTTCATGATTGATGACGTAAGTCAATCCATTACACGTTTCTACTATAACATCTGTTATCTCTGCGAAACTAACGTACTTATTACAGTGGCAAAGAAATTCAACCCTGCAACTTTCAAAGGTTTCGTTTTATATTTTCATATATAATACCATTAATGACTATGATTTTGCCGGAATTTTTTGTCGTCATGATCCCGACTGCTTGTTGCGACGAAAATCTGCACGAGTGCGATGACACGAATGTAGATTTTCTTAAAGCAACAAGCAGGAGTGATCTAGGCAAAAATTACCAAAAGAAAATAATAGTCCCGTATGGTATTCGGCTAGACAATTCCTTGAAATATTTTATTTACTACAAAAACAAATTTACCTGCAGTATTTTTAAAACAATGTTACCTTGGTGATCAATTTATATTGTTTAATTTTTTGACATTACTAAGCAAAGTAAACAAAGTCAAATAAAATTCAACAATATTAATCTACTCAAAATAGTTAACAAACGTTATATCTAAACAACGGCTTCCGACGCGAATCGAATTTAGATGTAAAATTTATTTTAATTATTAAACGGGTGTAGATTTAAAATTTGTAGATGCGGTTTGGGTATATTCGCGCAGAGCTCTACTAATAAGTTTCAATACGTATTCAATATTATTTTAATATCGTAATTCAGTCAGTAATAAACTTATATGTCAAACAAATAAAAAAGTCATGCTATAAATTATGATAATTATATTAACTGTCATTTTTTGATGTGCTATTTTTTTATTTGTTAGAGGAATATAATTTGTTACAAGTTTACGAGATTGAAATATCGGCCATAAATGCAAAATGAAAGATAAAATCATGAGTAACTTTCTTAATTATAACAGTCCATAAAAAATATATTCCAAAGATATAAGCGATTAAAAATTTTGTGATATCACAAGTGTTTTAATGGCCAAAATAAATTTTCACGCTGCAAGTTATCTGATTATAAGTATAATAATTTAATTTCCTTTTTTTATTTACTTAATGATATAGTTTTTAAGAGATTATGAAACAAACTATTTGACAACCACTGAAGGTACTTGTGACGTCACAAGCTTAATACAGAACTTTGAAAAATCATATTTTGCTTAATATTACAAAATTTAACCTTCATAGATTTCCATGAAGTATCATAAAAAAATTAAAAATATGGTAGAACACATTTAATTATGATCACTGGCCCCATTACAAGTTCATATTTAAATTCAGGCTACACCACTGGTAGACGCCGACGTCGGGACGACTGTCGACAGTGCTGGTAACGGGGTCGGGTCTCCTGTTGCTCGCTCGTAGCCGCTGTGCAGAGGCAGACGAAAGGGGACAGGCTAGAGGTCACAGGTCAATCTCTGAATCGACCCATTTGAGGGTAGGGGAAAGGCACACATAAAAGAGAGAACAATGAGGAAATATTATATGACCAACTTTAAAATTTTACGGCGGTTACACTCATGGTAATAAAGAATAATAAAATATAGTAAGGTTTTTTTTTAACTATAGCATTATACGAGTATATATAACCTAGCTTTAATGTTTAATGTTTTAATATCTGTTTTACATAAATGTTATAATCTTATAAAGAAAAGATGAGATATGAGGTTTGTAAATGTGCTTTTTTGCAATATAAATTAATTGTAATTAATAATTTATTTCGATTACATAACATTTAATTATAAATATTGTGTTTATAATAAAGTAATGAGAATATTAAAAATATTGATAAATAAGAAAACTTTGAAATTGCATTATTCTTCATTCTATCTAGAAATCTAGAATAAAACTGGATTTATAATGAAGTAACATAAGAGATAACCGAGTTGGAAGAAGGTAAGAAATAATGCAAGCAAACTTAGTGATTTATATTAAATACATAAGTCATAAGTTATTATCATAAAACAATAAGATGATATGAAAGAATTTCGGCATCTTTTAATAACTTCGATATCTCTTGTGTAATAGTCTTTAGACGATTTGTCTTATAGTGATTTATATATTTCTACTACTTCTACAACTTCATTTATATGTAACACCAAGCTAAACATGTATAAGCTCAAATCTGACACATAACAATTTATAATATTGACCACAGATTACTACGATAGAATATCAGATGATCATCTTCTAGGTTACGCAAAAATGCTGACTTCTAATTGGCCAGAGACGGTGTAATTGAGTTAACGCAAAGCAGAAAGATAAAACTTGATTATCTCTTGCTTTACGTCTTTTACCTTGCTGCTTACTTTACTTTATTATAAATCAGTATTAGCTCTAGTACGCGCTTAACTTTTCCAGCTTTACTAGTATATATAGGTATTTATGTTTTATGAAATCGTAGTGAAAATAGCTCCGATATTAATCAACCAAGATCGCAGCTAGTTCATCCCTTGTTGATGGGTATTACCGAATTGGCCTGAATGTCAGACAAGTTTGACAATTATAACTTATCTTATGGCCGGTTTTATAAGCGACAAATTAATTTACTTCGACAGTAAATAAAACATTCATTTAAATGAATTTTTGACAGTAATGTTGACATAAAAGAAATAAAATTAATTTAAATTTGTTTATTTAAATACAGTTACTATGGAAATAAATTTATTCTGTTCTTTATAAAACCGGGCATAAATAAATAAAAATAAATATATCATCACGTTTTTTCACCCATTACTGGGTGTGGCACTTTGCCTAAGAAGATCTCGGTAAGTGATATATTTTTTCGCGTGAAGTGCGGTTACCAGCCGTCAAATCACGGCCTCCGAAGATATTAGTGGAGGGGGATATATGTATTATATTTAATATAATGTTGCGATTTTATAGAAAATTTAAAGATATTCTGTATTACTCACGTAGTTATTTGTAATATGCAATATTCGTAATAAAACAACCTTTTTAATGTCCTAGATAGATATATAAATAATTATTTTCTGATGCTGTTTGTCACAATATTGTATATTTTGAAATGATTTTTGATTGGTAAATGGGGTAGGTGGCTCAGTGGTATCGAGTCGGCCTGTGGATCTTGAGAACCCTGGTTCGATCCCCACAGCCGACAAACAATTTTCACCAATTTAAAAAATCTACCCCTGTGGCTCCTCCACCACTAATATCTTTGGAGGCCGTGATTTGACGGCTGGTAACCGCACTTCACGCGAAAAAATATATCACTTACCGAGATCTGCTTAGACAGAGTGCCACACCCAGTGATGGGTAAAAGGCGTGATGATATATTTATTTATTTTATTTATATTTTTGATTACTAATAATATTTTCCCAAAAATTATTTTGATGGTGATTTTGGGATTTTAGGTGAAACTCCACATTTTAAAATGCATGTAATTCAAAAATACATGTAGTTCAAAAAAAGTTAATAAACGATTTTTTGAAATAAAATTTTATATTTAAACTTATTACCGAGAAACTGAATATAAGTTTAATAATAGACCATATTCAATAAATATAGTAATATAACTTTATTGGCGGATCCTGTTAACTTTTATTAGGATTTATAAAAAAACTCGTAATAACAAAAATGAATTGCAATTTCATTTAGATTTAGATTTATTTAAAACAATTTTTGAAATTATTATAAATTCTTATATTTATGGTTAGACTGTGTAGAGAACAGTTGTTTGGTTTCTAATACATTGACACCAAATAAATTTCACAATTATTAAAAAACTAATTATTAAATGAACGCAATTTGATTACAAGATAACTAACTCTGATATGTAGTTGATTGATTGGTTCGTAATGGATTTCTGTTACTAGTTATCCTAATCTCGTTTAGTACCATTAGCGTGATATGTACGGATATGTAGTAGTTATGTACATTATTCATGTTGATTTTTACTTCTCTGATCTAAACAGAGTGTTCCTAAACTTATACATTCAATTTAAACCATAAATTTTACTTTTTTTTGAAACTCGCAATATTAGTCGTCGTTTACTAAATAAAAATATTTTTGCTACCACTGGTATGCTCGTTATTTCTAATTAAATTAAATTATAATTGTAAACATTATAAATAGTTAGGTTATTCATTATAGAATAGCAGACATCTAACTATTTGTAATGTTTTATTATAAATTAATTATTAATCTAAGAACTCCGGAGTTCATAGGTCCCAGGTTAATATCTTGGCGGTATCCAAAACTTTCTCTTTATAATTTAATTTTTAATATTATTAGAAAAACAAGCATAACAGAGGTAACAAAAATGTTGACACAATCCAATAAAACATTGCATTACAAACTGACTTGCATGCTTATCTTACTATAATTAAATAATTTTGAATAAGTTATGTTATTTCGTTGTAATTTGATGTAATATTATTCAACAAAATTATATAAGTATAATTTTCCAATTTACTTTCATATCAAAGGGCAAGTATAAAACTGAAACAAAAAAGATTTCATTCACGTGTAAAATCCGGGTAGATACAGGCAATTTTGAAACAAAAACCGTAAAGCCATTCGCAGAGCCAGCTTTCTGAAGTAACATAGGGCGGACCATGAACTACCTTTGTTATTTCAAGCTATACAGTTTGTTATTTCAAGGTAATTGAAGTTTTGCGCGAATATGTTATGCTAATGCATTTCTCGAGTGCTTGGCTGCTCATCTTTCTCACCCTATGTGCGGTTCAACAGTCAACAGGCAGGTGGCAGGCTTGTTGCGCGCCGCGCTCTTGATGTTTAACCTCACTCGAATTGTAGATCTTCTAAACAGAACAAGTAACTGAATAATTGGACTTGTGTTTCGCTTAGTATCTATTGTTAAACGATGTGAAATGAAATACAACGAAACAAAAGTTTTAGCTGCATTCAAATACACTGAAGAACGTAATTATGATTTTGGAGTATATTTCGGTTACAGTAGAAATTCAAAGATGTACCGCAGTATGGATGAAGTTTGTAGTGTAGTTGTTCAATAATGCAAAATTTGAGCATCATTGCCGTGATCGTGGAAACACGATGGTAGATTTAAGGAAAAAGATTCAAATAAAACTGAAACTAAAAACTTGTTGAATTGATTCTAAAAGCTTTTTAATTTCAATTAATTTTATTGCTGACGTTTTGGTCCCAGGGATTGAGCCATTTTCTAAGCTGTGATAGATAAGTCACATGTTATACAAACAATTTTTTTTTAATTATATTTTAAAAGTCAATTTAAACAACTTTTGTTTGTATAATATATGACTTTTCTACCAATGCTTAGGAAATTGTCCAATCTCTAGGATCTGCAATAAAAGCCTTAAGAATTCATCCAAAAAGCTTTTATTATTATTTTAGGCTTATCCAATTGTCCTATTTGCAAATTTAAAATACTTTGCTACCTAATTTCCATAAATTTGTATCTATTATGACTTCAGGATCCCAATAGTATAAGCATACACTTTGCATTATTTTATTTTTTAGATAATAGATATATCAGGTTTGTATGTAAATTTACAGAGAGATCATTCCATATTTTAATAAATATACAATTTAAATATAATAAAATAATTTATATTTTTAATATGTATGTATAAACATAACAAGTAATATAGACAAGTACCCAACAACTATTTAAATAAAACTATTCAATTCAATACTGACATATTGCCACTAGCTATTATTTTATATTATTTGCTTTATTTGTTTTATTTGCTTTTTTATTATTATTTGCTATTATTATAATAACAAATAATAGCAAATATGCAAGTATTTGTTTTTACAAATATCGTAACAAATGAATACACTATCTGCAAATGCAAGACAGTTTGAATGACAGTCGGAGATTATCCGAGTGCATCGTCTATCCTTGATTCGTTTACTGTAGCATATATGTATTATTGATTTGCATTTGCGGATTGTTCTGTGCAAGTGCTGTTCTCCATTTAAATACTATGCAGTCAATTATATCGTCGATCCCCGGAATTATTCACTGTCTAGGTTGCAGTAATTGGTATGTACAGCGCGCCCAAATAAAATTTAGCGTGCAATTAATGAAAATTTAAGAAATTATCATTTATTATTATAAAAAATATATTGTTGCGTCCCTTTCAGTAATTTTGGAGAGTCAGTTAACCTTATGAGATATATTATTACTACTTTTTATTATTTTTTGAAACATGTATATTGAAATGAACATTCAACTCATGTGTAAAAAAACTCTATATAGAAACGTCACTTTTGTCAATTTGACATCGGAAACACATGGAACAGAATTGTGTGAAATGGATATATTTTTATTTACATTTATTTGTCATAATTTTAACAAAATGTTCGAGAAATATCTTTCTACTTTCGGTATCGCGATTTTTCCATGTCAATAGCTCTCGTCAATTGTTAGCATCAATCATATTTTCGTGAATATTTTTTTTCTGATAAATCTAAACTTTTGTTTATCCTTGGCAATATGTTTTCAAGTAAATTATTTATTTATTTTGTATTTCTATCTTATAGTTTTTGTATGTTTTTATAATACTTATATTGTATTATATGACCTATGCTATAAAGAACTTACATAGCTTGAATAAGTTGCAAAACTTGAAAATTGCTTAAGTTGTGTAATAAACGTTGACCCAGAAACTTTAGTTTAATGTTTGTTATGCTTATATTCATGCAGCGATTTGTTTTGAACTAACATTATATTAACCACATATTACATGGAGTTTTAGTAATCTTTTCAATAGTAGACTAGTTTACTTTCAAGTTTTATTATGAAAAAATAGTAATAATTTAATTATATCATCTTGAAATAATCACTACAATAATTATAGAAAAATTTATAGTAAATTCATATATATATATATTTACTTATGTCGGTTCAAAAGAGTTTTGACAAAAATTCTGTTTCTGGTAAATATTTTAATGTTACTTTTGTTTCTTGTATATATAAAAAACATTTCCTCAAATCAATTTTATTCATGAGACGTATCATGCGTTTATGCTAGAGGTACTTGAAATATCAATCACTATTCTCTTAACGTAATTAATTATTGTTATTTTTACTTGTCATTATTATCAAATTTTATTAACAAACAAGTTATAAAAAATATTTGAATGGATGTTTTAATAAAAAAATCTGTGACTAATGTATATTTGAAATTTCAACCATAACAATTATAGAAAAAATATTACAACTTTACCTTATTATCATTTTGTCTTCTATTTAAAAATGATACCAAAAACTATATTAAATGGAATTACACTGTTTTAATAGTACATTTAATTATTTATAATTATGTTACTAATCAATTAAAAGTATAAACACTGCCTACAAATAATTATTATTAATTAGTTATTATATAGGTACCTGGTGTAATGCCTTATTTTTGTTAATTAAATGTATTTTTAAACCAGTGAGACTAAAAATGTTCGCTAGGAATGAAATACCCTAATTTTTGCGAATTTCAAAAAATTCTTTTTGTTCTATAATCAATATATCAAATGTATAAGTCATTAAAGTTTCGTGCAGAGATATAGAACACCCTGTATATAATTTGAAATTATTCAATGTAAATCAGAGCTCATTAAAATATAATTTGTTCGTACATGTTTTCATGTTACCTCACTATTTAATTATTATTGGTTTTGGTTGATTAGTTGATTATTAATATCGATATCATATATAACGAATTTCATAAGTAACGATCAACTACCAAAATTAATTCTGCTTTCTGTTGTAATTTTGGTTCACTTGGTAACAGTTCATAAAATAATTAATTACGATCTTAATTTCATTTCATAACTCATAATTAGTTTACATAATTAATTAATCCCAAGCCCAATAGGGGGAAGTAAAAAGCTTTTATTTAAAAAGAATCTCATAGCCTGAGGTAGTTGTACCTCACGGGCATTGTATGTCCGTCACTTCCACGTGCAATTTCTCACTGAGGTGCTTTTAGGTCAGGGGTCAGAGATTCCGTGTGCTACCGGTTACAATGTGCACTGTGTTTTGATCGAAAGCAAACACTCAGCTACACTCGGCTAAAAAATAGCTCACCTAAATTTTGGGTATTGATCGACACAACGCCGAACCCTAGAATATTTCATTGTATTGTTTCGTTTCCTGAATTATTTATTAACCTCTGGGAGGCATTTGAGACATAAAGAACTGAATTATATCAGATTTATTATTTCATTTTAATACTTGATGTACTTTGTTTTCGATTAATTTTATTATTTGTTTTTTTTTTACAATTCCATAACAGCCAGTTCTATTGGATTCATAGGTTAGGTTAGACTTGACAAAATATCGCAAAAAATTAAGAAAGATCATTTTTATTTTATAATATTATCTTTATACAGGGCGATTCTGTACCTCTGCATGAAACTTTAATGACATATATAATTTGATATACAGATTATTGAACAAAAAGATTTTTTTGAAATTCGCAAAAATTAGGGTGTTTCATTCCTAGCGAACATTTTAGTGCCACTGGTTTAATTCGGAGTTTTGCTCCTGCTTCTCCAGCAAAATGACTTTTCCGGTATTCGCAAAAATAATTGCATATTAATTGAAACAAACATTTTTCATGCCACTGGATTGAAAGGTTACAGTAATGAATAATAATTAGTAAACATTAAAATTTATTTAATTTAATTTAAATTGTTTAATATTTACTAATTTTTATTTACTACCATAACCTGTCAGTCCACTGGTACGAAAATTATTTGTTTCAAGTAATGTGCAATTATTTTTGCGATTTTCGGAAAAATTCGTTTTGCATTGTAATTAATAATATATATATATATATATATATTCTTTTTTTTGTAATAATTTTGAAACAGCCTGAATGTGGACCTGTTGGAGTTGAATTTGAAACCACATATAAAAGTAGATAAAATTTATATCATCATCATTTACACTGCAGAATATTTAAGTTTATTTTTCGTTTCCTTACCTACTTATAAATTATGTTTATCTGTTGATGTTTATTTTAAAGGATAATAATGAAAATATAAAACAAAGAATAAAAGAGAAAAACAGAACAAAGACTACACCAAAAGGATTAAAAAAATTAACGATTTGGATAAAAAACAACAGAAATATATATGAATAATGTATTAAATTTAATTACAAACTAAAACGTTAGCTGAAACTCTTCATGTTGCCAGTTTTATGATAAAATTTTGTAGATATAAACAATATTTATGTGCGAAAAGTTTAAAAATTCATTCCGTTATACATTCAAAGTCCTTATCACCCTTTTCAGACTGATTTGAACGTGCGTGACACTACTGAAACATGTTCTCATTTTCACGAAGCTACGTAAATAGCATAATAACATTACAGCTAATGGCCGTGGTGAGATGAGTGAACACGCACGATTTCACACGGAGCGAGCGATCTGATCGGAACGGATGAAAAGAAAAGAAATGTTCCACGCTTTGCTTCGTAATAGACAAGTTAAATTTCCTGCTCAAGATTAGATTTATTATTCAACATAGTAATAATTCATAATTATCTACAGTCGCCTAAGTATGTCGCACAATCAGAATAACTGATATTTTCTATATGTGTACATAAATTCTTTATTAAGTTATTTTCTTTTATGAAAATTGTCATTAACATCTATTTTATCAAAATTAATAGAAAATCAGTATGTAAAGTTTCTATCAGAGATTACAGTGTAATTATATTTATTCTGATTCTGACCAAAACGTCACAATAAAGACATATTTACAAAGCATAAAAAAATTGACAGTGACAGCGCTAAATGTCCTAGAAAGAAACAAAGCGTAAAATTTGGTTCCATGTATTAAAATCCCCTATAGATTCATTTTATGAAACCTGTAAATATTATCTATCAATATTTATATAAATGTGGAATAAAAAATTGATACAACATTGTCACCGTCACCAGCTTTTAAATTATGTAAACGCCCTATATAAATGCACTGTAATCTCTCACCGAATATAGTACTAACAAATAGCAATATCCACTCTATCAAAGTTTCCTTCATATTGGTTTATCTGTAAATGTATAACTTTTTGTTGTGTTGCTCCTCCAAAGCAAGAATCCTGACTGCAAAACTGTAACAACTTTTATTAATTAACTTAGAAGTGACATTAAATCTATTATCCCCTTCAAACTACAGTGAATAGCGAACAGTTGCATATAAAGTGACTACTAACTTAATAGCAAATTCAGTTCTCCAATTATATTTAAAGGCAGCCGGAACGTTTAATACGAAATTCATTTCAAACTTCACAATAAACTAGATGTAAATTTTCATTATAATTAATAACATTGCCATAGTGCTAAATATCTGTATGCATTATAACTAAAAGCATTAGATTTGTCTGTAGGGATACTATGCTATCATGAAATTAAATACAGGCAGTCTTATTGTGTATAAACATTGAAAAACCTATTACACAACTAAAATAAAATAAATTTTAATGTTTAGTCATTTTCATTCTAAACTGTAACCAGTCAGTGCCACGAAAAATGTTTGCTTCAAGTATGAAATCATTTTTGTGAATTTTGCATTGTAAACAGAACATCAAATAACATATACTCTTATTTTTTTGCAATAATTTTGACACACTGTATATACCCTTAATTTTTTTTAATGACCAAAGTGTAGTTATTATATTGCACTTTATAACATCTAACTTAATATTTATTATTAAACATTAAAATATGAAAATCGAAACAAGTAATGCTCTTAGTTTTATTGTAAGAGAATATTAATAATTTTAAGAAAAAAATACAAAAATTTGTGTTTACAATTAATAAAATAAACCAAAACTGCAACAATTAAGAATTTGAAAACAAACTTGCCATATTCAGTAGTTATATCAGGAGTGCATGATAAATACCTGAATATTTTCTCGAGCGCACGAATGGTAATATTCTGATGTGTTTGCCATGTACTATTGGTAGAATGTTTCTCCAGAAAAATTTCACATTCGATATTTTCAATATTAAATATTTAATATTTATTTTAATCTATTACATAAACGTCAGATATTATAAATATTTTAGTATTACACATGTGCAATATCCAGATATGCGCATGTGTGCAAATATTCACTAATATTTGATAGTCATTGGTGGAAATTAAAAAAAATATTGTAACGTGATTGGTTAAAATATTTCGTGAGAAATATTCATAACCAATAAAACAAGTGATAATGGCCGCAGCACACTCGCTATATTTCCATTTCTATACAATTCATGATTCATGTCAAAATATTGTCTGACAATATTTTTAGTGTTACTGGCTTAATTCGGAATTTTGCGCCGCTTCTCTATACACTAACAGCATATCCACTAATTCACTGTTGCTGTACATTTTTCCCAAATTTCTTCTACAATAACTTATCTTTACAATACCGTATACGAAATCAGACTAGATACTTTATACTTTTATTTCATTAGTAACATAATTATAAATAATTAAAAAATGTAATATTAAATCAGTGACACTAAAAATATTTTTGTTCTATAATCAGTATATCAAATTATATATGTCATTAAAGTTTCTTGCAGAGGTATAAAAACACCCTGTACATTTAATAATAACTTCACAACTTAAAAATAATAGTTTTTATTTTATTTTAGCAAATGATATTTACAACTTGACTCAAAATTTAATAGGTACTTAAGTAAAGAACAAACAGATACATACTAATATCTATGAAATATTTGATGAACCGTGAACCAATAACAATTCATAGCATTTAAGGCAAACGGTTGGTAGCGCATATCGTACATACGATGACTGGGATAGAAAAACTAACTCAATTTACTAGATGGCTCTTCTGGCGCACCTATTTGTAGGGGGAGTGGCGAATGGCGTCA
The DNA here is from genome assembly GCA_947425015.1 of Pterostichus niger. NCBI lineage: Eukaryota > Metazoa > Arthropoda > Insecta > Coleoptera > Carabidae > Pterostichus > Pterostichus niger. The sequence goes on along the minus strand of OX380335.1, from coordinate 7,572,373 downwards.
GCAAAAACACACATGAAGATTGTGGGAAAACACACTTGTTTCATACGAACACACACTGACAAATGTGAAACTTTTTCGGGATGTTATGTGTAATACTGTTATTATTTTAATTGCAACTTTACATAATTACTATTCTACACTGTACTATTACTATTAAGTACATGTACATGTAATACAAAATTATGTTGTGGTATCGAGTCGGCGTGTGGATATAAGAACCCGGGTTCGATCCCCACAGCCGACAAACAATTTTCACCACATTAAAACTGTCCTTATGGCTCCTCCTTCACAAACATCTTTGGGGGCTGTGATTTGACGACTGGTGACTGTACTTCGCGCGAAGAATTATCACAAACCGAGATCTACTGCGACATAGTCCCAAACTCAGTAATGGGTAAAAGGCGTGATGATATATTTTTAATTTTTATTATTAAACATAACGTCATGGCTAAATTAAAACATTTTTTCGATGGTAATACTGTGGAATAATATCACAAGAACTTGGTTGCTTGGTAATAAATGACAACAAAAAATAGTAACACCGAAAGTAAAGAGATTTTGTAAAAAAAATTGAGTGGTTTTATCTTAAAGCAACCAAGTTCGAGTTAAGGGAACTAAAATTTAACCAGAGAAACACATACGAGCCTCGTCCTATAAGTTAACACACCCAATTTAATTCTGTAAATTAGCAAAGTTTACCGTGTAAAATAAAACGACTTAAATTTTTGTTTTTGTTTAATTAAATAACCACTAATAAACTTAAATACACCGGAACTATTTTATTTCATTTACTTAAAATATATAAGGATTAATTAGTTTATAAGAAAAAAGAGGTATTGAACTAATTACAAATATTACATTGTAATTAACATTCTGTAACGTCGCATTTTTGTAATGGCTTTTATATGTCTTCAATTGATCCAAAACGGAAGATGCTAGTATGTCAACGAGATTAGCTGAATTTGTTGAAATATAAACCAGAAGGCCTGAACAATGATCTTTTATAATTCTGCATTTACAATGATAGAATTGTTTTTATTTATAAAAAAGAATGTAACATAATAAACTAGTAAAGAATAGTAATAATATTTCTGCTGAAATTTCAAAACTTTAAACAACAAAATTTAAATGTGTGGACTAATGTGGTACTGGACTCATATAGTGAATGTAATAGAAATCATAGATTATTAATTGTGAATAAATATTAAGTAGTCATTTGTTTAGACAAAAATACAGGAGTAAATTTAAATTTTTGCAGATTGTTTAGAAATACGTTTTCCATAACATTTCTTAAGCGGTTGCTATGTAAAAACAAATTTGACCTTTATAATTTCATAAATGTCATTCTATTTGTGAATGTTATCATTTTGTATATTCTAATTAAATTTAAAATATAATGGAAAGTAACGAGAAAGTGTTAACAGCATCTGAGATTACATAAGCGGCCTTTGTTGTATTTATATTTATTAAAATATATCATTAATGACAAACTCGTTGTTTTTCTTATGTAACCATTTTTACTGCCTAGGCTGTAAAATTGAACTTTTGCATCACGGACGTTACTAGATGAAAATGACTTCGAGTTGGATACTGTTGCTCTCTATGCATTAATCTATCTAATGTCCTTGATACATAAATTACTATTTTAACACTACACAATCATATAAATATAAAACTATTTTAAACGATTAATAGCTTTTCTAGATTCTAGTCAAAACAGATTTAATCGATTATAACAAACATGATATGTAAATATAATATAAATTTTGAATAAATTTTGATGAATTTGTATGAGCCGATATATATTTATAACTGTATTTTAATTCATCTCAATTTTCATAACAATAGTTTTGTTTCCATAACACTGATAGTAGCTCGAAGTTTTCTGGTTGTGTCAGGACCATCTGCATGAGAAGTACATAATCAATACTATACAACACAGACCTAAATAACCTTATTAAAAATGCAGGTGAATGCAATTATCACTTGTCAAGTTTATTGGCGTATGTTGCGACCATTCAATGCAGTAATGCAGAATGTTGAAATTATTTTGATTAATGTGCTTAGTGAAATATCAAATGATAATAATTCTACCTATGTTAATTACTTCAATTAAGCATCTGTTTAGGTATTCAAAATTAGGTACTGTTTCAGTTGATAACTCATATACTGGTATGTCAAATTGAGGTAAATATTTTATTTATGACCAAAAGTTTATTTTTTCAACCACCATCATAGGAAATATATCATTGCATCTCTGACACAAAAGATGTAGTAAGTTAAGTTTCTATACTTCTGCACGAAACTTTAATGACATATATAATTTGATATACTGGTTATAGAACACAAATATTTTTTTTTGAAATTCGTAAAAATTACGGTATTTCATTCTTAACGAACATTTTTAATGTCATTGGTGTAAACAAATATAGCAGGTCGTTTGTCACTATTACAAAAACTTATTTAGGATTAAAAGAAATCTCTTCTTTTTTATATTAAAAACTTTTAATCTACTCTATGTTGCAAAATTCAGGTACTCTTTGTCAATACAAGTCAAATTCCAATAAAACAGAGTGAAACATATTCACTTTAAATTATTAGGAAATAAACCTAGTTTCACACAATCGAAACAATCTACGTACCGATATAAGAATTCAATTGTTCGTAGAGAACAGATGATGCGTCTCAGGTGCACGGTTCCAGATAAAGATCCCAAAAATGTGATCGTAAGCGCATGCGATACCGGATGAAACTCGGTTACAGCGCGATACGCGCTACGAAATTGTGTTATAGAACCGTAACATAAGCAGGGTAATGCTAGGATCGTTGGGAAACTTTTTTGATTCGGACCAGCGAACAACAACAAAAAAATACCTACAGAGACAAACAGAGCTACGCTTTGCTCGCTTTTTATTTGTATTTCATTTTATATAAACTATAGCCATGAGCAGCATGGGATTGCATTTACTTTATTTATATTGAAATAAAAATGAAGTAAAAACTAGGTTAGAATTTTTAACTCATTTTTATACCATATGAAAAAATAAAACCTATACCTTATTTCTTGTAAGGACGCAGTACTTGAGTACTTACGAAGATGTACCTTCACTAATAATAGAAACCTAATTAAATTTATAGTAGTTATTCATGTTAGTTGTGGAGTGAAAGCATTGTTATAGACTATAAATGTGAAGAATTGCTTACAATGACTAGTGCAATCTGACGAGTACTGTAACATACATGATACAAAGTTTTATCTACGACTGCTCTAAATGAATAAAACTCCAATTTATGGAAAAAAAAAACATATTTGACATTTTTTTAAATTTATCAAAATGCAAGACGTGCATGATCAATATTTATAATAAATAGGTTTAAAGTTAAATTTATGATAGAAAAATCCGAATGACACCTAGATTTCACCAGAGACTTTCTGCTTGCCGGGCAGATAAGATAAGACAATATATAAAAAGTTTATTATTAAATTAGGTCATACATAACAAATGCGCATGTATGGTAGAGGATAGATGTGCCTGGTTTTTAACATCCAAGTGTAACGTAACCATTATCGTAATGATTAATAATTAAACTAATATATTGTGAAATGTATATAGTAATAGATAAACAAACTAACACATAAGTGCAAACATGGCGGCCCGTTGGCAGGGTTCGTAAATATCATGATATTTATAATAAATATCAAAATATCTGATATATAGGATATACGAGCCCCGTCCCACATCAGTTGGCCCACTTGCTGAAATTTTAATTTATGTAGTTATTATAAGAAAATAATTATATTTATGTAATTTAACTGTATTTATTTAACCTAATATTGATATTTAGACTTTTTATAGTTAATTGGAAATAAATATTTAAAGGAATATTATTTTTTATTACAAAAAATGTAATTGGTTTTTATACATGAAAATTTTGCATTTTATATAGTTTATAAGTCTTCAAATTACTTACACTTTGTTTAGAAATTTGGTAGCTATCGAAGTGGCTATGCATAGATACGTCAAAACAATTGTTGTTTATTGACATTAATTTTTCAAAAGACTTCAAATTAATTTTATACATTGAAATGACTAGAGGTAAAAAGATAGATGAGAATCTTCGATCTATCATAATTAATTTATCTAAAACTGGAAAATCAAATTCAGAAATTGGAAAATTATTATGTTTATCACGATATAGTGTTAGAAATATTGTGCGATTGTACAATACAAGCGGATCATTGCCTCAAAACACCAATATGTGAAGAAAGGTAAAATTACAGATATTAATAAGAGAGCATGAAAAAAAGTTATTCGTCAAAATAGACGTGCTAATTACGGAAAACTCAGCGTATTTTGAGGTGAAGCAATTGGAAAGCAAGTTTCAAGATCTACATGCCACAGAGAAGCTGAAAAGTTGAGATTCAAGACATACAAGGTTGAGTTTTAAAATTGTTGTTTGAGTGAAAATTTTCAAAAAATCTATATAATGTTGTAGGCTAAAGAGAAACCGTTATTAACAATAAAACAAAAACAAAACTGATTGAAATGGGCTAAAGAACATAAAAACTGGATTCCTGAACAGTGGAATTGTATACATTGGAGTGATGAGTCTCGGTTTGAAGTTTCTATTGGTGACAATAGAAGCAGAGTAATTCGACAAGGATCGTATCATCCAGATTGTATGAAAAGAAAGGTTAAGTTTCCAGCATCTGTTATGGTGTGGGGATCAATGTCTGCAAAAGGTGTAGGAATATTGCATTTTATTGATGGAATTATCAATACAGAAAACTACTTGAACATTTTAGAAGAATCTTTATTACCATCAATGCAAGACGCTTTGGATTCTGGAGAAGATTTTATCTTTCAACAAGACGGTGCGGACTGTCATACGTCTAAAAAATCTTCGAAATGGTTTTCAGACAATAATATTTCACTCTTAGAATGGGTGTCTAGTAGCCCTGACTTGTCGTCTATTGAGATATTGTGGAATAAGATGAAAAAAATGTTACGTGCAAGTCTTGCAAAATCTATACCAGAACTGAAGCAAAAATTTCAAGAAATTTGGGATCAATTTACGCCACAAGATTGTCAGACTTTAGAAAACACAATGCCTCAAAGAATTACGGCGGTTATTAAACATAAAGGTGATGTTACCCAATGGTAACTTTAAAAATGACACTAACATTTAAGTTCTTGTTATTGTTTTTTGTTAAACTTTTAATAAAAAAAAAAACTTAAATTAATTTAAGTTAAAAAGAGGAAAAATATATAGATGATATTAAAATATAAGTTTTTGATATTATAGATTGCAATTTGATTGTTAAAATTATAATAAATGCATTTTAAGCAAGTGGGCCAACTGTTACGGGACGGGGCTCGTATATCGGATAAATATCACTTTTTGGATATTTATTTTTTTATTTTAGTTTTTGTACATATTTAGAAAAACTGAAAAATTCGAAAAATTTCACTTTTCCGGAGGCTATATCTCAAAAACTAAACAAGATATGGAAATGTGCTCAACGGCGTTGAATTCCCCTTGTCCGAATTGACTTATAAGCAAATTTTCATACAATTTTAAGCAATTTAATATTTTTAATTATTTCCTAAGGGGTACCCCTTTGGTTTTTTCAGATTTTAATTCAATTTTCCCAAAAATCCTTAATCGTAGGATTATTAAAACGAAAATTTACATACATATGTATTTTGACCCACTGAATCCAGTGGTGCAATCTACAAATGCATATGACTTCTGGTTTTCGAGAAAATGTTAAAAAACCGCTTTTTGCGATTTTTTTGGCGGAAAATTGAAAAAAAATAAAAATTGCTGAAACTATGTTTATAAGTTAACTGAAGCACGAGAAAATTAATGCCGTTGAGCGCGTTTTCATATCACATTTAGTTTTCGAGATATAGCCTCGTAAAAGTAGAAAAACTGAAAAATTCGAAAAATTTCACTTCTCCGGAGGCTATATCACAAAAACTATTTGATATTTTTATATAATGGATATATATCATTGCAAAAATATGACGATATATATCAAAATAAATATCATGATATATATCGATCGATATATATCTTCGAACCCTGCCCGTTGGGCTTCAGAAAGGCAAAACTGCAAGAACCCAAACTATCACAAGTAAATGATACGGACTTTACAACAAATACTTGGCAACAAGTAAATGACAGGAAAACTAAAAGGCCTGGAAACCACTCAAATGTTCGACAAACAACTACTAATGAAACTCAAAAAGCTACCTAGAACCGCTTCCCATCTCTAACAGAAATCACTAACAAATGCAGTTGAACGCACAAGTCAAGAAACATCACTCAAATAATCAAAACCACTATCTATATTTACACCTGATATTAGTGACATTAATCAACTATTAAGAATCTCGGACTCATCAGCAAAGGAAAACTACGCTCTAAAATCAGTGAGCAATAATAAAGTGAAACTACAAATATATAGCATTAAGATCTATATAAACAAAAAAATAATTACAAGTTTGAACGAAAGCCAAGTAATATTCTATACGTTCCAACTGAAAGACGAGAAAAGTTATTAAAAATCTACTCCATTTAACAGATATAGCAGACCTAAAAAGGAAATAGAAGAAAACAGTCACATAGCTACTAAAAATCTTCCACATATATTCTTTTTAATGAATTATATCTAATACAAATAATAAAACTATATATACCAAAGACGTAACAGAACCTCTAAGACCGAAAAGCGAAGTAGGTGTATTCGCATAGGATATACAAAGACATATTGCATGCGATCCTCACGCTGCGTTAAATGTGGAAACATCCACATATCCAAAACCTGCCACCAAAACATAAATACACCCGTGAAATGGGCTCTTCAAACTACAAGAGGTGCAAAGTTTACAAGGAAATACAAAAAAGGAAGTTTCCACTACTAAGAGGAAGAAACATGTAACAATTCATGTGTCCAGGTTGCGACAAATGACACACCTGGAGAAATACAAGCAGTACCATTACCAATACTACATAAAAAACTAGAAGAAATGATAATGAAACTAATAGAGAGAATGAGTTTAAACTTGACTCCAATAATCCTTAAAATCAATCTGTAGAACGCTAACCATAATCAAGAGTTGAAAATATTTTACTGACAGTACCTACTTTAAAATACCACAATTCTCAATCTACAATGCAAATCACCCAGGCAGCGCATGAGGGAGCAGTCGTTATTGTCAAAAACTCTATAAACATTATGAACTACAGGAATATACTGTAGACAATGGTAATAATCTAAGAATTGATGTTATAATATGTATAAATAAAGATCAATTCGTAACCTTCTTTGACGCTCTTGGAAATAAATTTATAGCCTCAGGCGACTATAAAGCAAAACATACAGAATGATCAAAGCCATCTGTTTGTATCGTAGTTGAATACCTCATAATAATCCATCAGTCAGGATTACTCTCTAAAAAATTGGCCGCTAGATTCCAATAATACATAACTCCATCTGTTTTATTATACATCATTTAAGTACTATTTCAACATGAAAAATAATGTACTATTGCGACTGAAATGTACAGCAATAGATAATATTAAACCAATAAGAATGATTTAAAATCAAAATCTAATCTGTTACTGAGATCAACAAATTATCAAGTTGTATAAAATTGATTCTTACAAATATGTAAGTATTAACTTGAAATACTTATGCATTTTGTTTTTTATTGCAAATTTAAAATTTATCACATAATTATACAAATACAAGACAGGTTTTTGCTATTTCATCAATCCTGTAGTAGGACTAAAACTGACGGATTATCAGCACAAGTTCTACGGCAAAGATTATAGAGTTTTAAGTTACTACTATTTTAAATTTTTTATCAAGTTTTTGAATTCTGTATAGTTTAAAAAGAAGTGCTAATTTTTATTAAATTTGTCAAAAACAAACAATAACATTCATTGATATTATTATCTACTAACAAAAATTAAACAGTTTTTTTATAATTTGTGGAAAAGCTAAAATCTTGGTGAAAAAATATAAAAATTATTTTGCATACAACTTGTAGTTCTAAGCAACTTTCAACTTTACAGTTTTTGCTGTAAACTAAACAGGAGAGCGGGAAATTTCATAAAATTAATATCATGCCTGTATGTTCAATCCCTATGTTTACGTTCATACGTGAAACGTGATACACATACGAGTACATAGGTAGCTAGTTTCCAAATAATAGCATTTTTTAAAAGTGAAACCTTATTTTTTTAACATTTTGTGATTATAATGAATTTATGGATCATATATGCGTAGTTTCTGTAACATGAAACAAATTCAATTTGGTTAACGAACTAACGAATATTCGAAATTTCATCAAACCGAATTATTATTCAGTGATCAATATATTCAAACGTCAAACTTGATGTAATAAAAAAGTTAAAAGCATGTTTTTGTCATTGTTTTTTTAATTACACAGATTTTTTATTCTACCAGCATTTTTTTAAATTAAATTAAAATCTGGAAATACATTTCCAGAATTATTTTCAAATTAATTTAATGTTTTTAACTTTATTAGGTGGCTGAATAGTATCGAATCGGCTTGTGGATTTAAGAACTCAGGTTCGATTTCCACAACCGACAAACAATTTTCACCACGTTAATAATTACCTCTGTGGCTTACCCTCTACTACTGCAGTGTCGCGGAGTGAATATTTCGAAATGAAGTAGATTATTTTAAACAACAATTACATTTCACAAAAGTTATTAAAATAATAAGATAGCATTTCCTATTTAACTAGAAAAAAATAAAAACCACTGTTATGTTGAGTGACGGTTTTTTTTTGTCATATGACATGACTGAAAGTACAGGGAAGATAATAAATATAAAGTTAAATTTATGACAGAAAACCTGAATTCAAACCAAGGATCTTCTGCTTGCCGGGCAGAGATGCTAACTGCTACACCACGTTACCTAGACTCAAAGTATGGCGTCAACCGAATCCCTGGTTCAAATCCAGCCGTCACCCAAATTTTTTTGTCATAAATTTAACTTCAAATAGACAATTATTTTGCCATAATTATAAAATGGCATTTGAGTGTACATTCTAACAAATTTCGCGATTTTTTTTGCGTCAATCATTATCAGTTTGATCTTCTATTGTCCTTGGTTGATGAAGATAAAGATCCGTACCATAAAATAAATAATCCAATAATAGAAGTTTTCTAATTTATTCTATCAATTTCTTATCATCTGCGATTAAAAATGTAGATTTTGCCATCCAATTTCTAGCAATTATCGCAGAGTACTCGTCACAATACCAGTTATTCTCTTGTTGGCGCGACAAACAATCTATTGAGCTGTCGCGATCGCGCCGAGGAAACCACTTTTGCCAATAAGCAAAGATGTCGCCGCTGCTTGTCGCATCTAAGAAACTGTACCTTGTACCGAGATCTGGTTCGCAGAGTGCAGCATCCAGTAATGGGTAAACGCCGTGATGATATAGTTATTTATTTTACAAAGCTGTTAGTGAGCTGTAAGTATATTATCTTTTATAATATATAATAAACAAGCAAAATGTATGAAAAGTAAATTCTGGTTACAGATAATTGAAATTTTGACAATTGTAAAATAATCATGAAAAATAAAAGTTAACATTAACTTGTCGATTATTATCCTACTTCTAGCTGGCTGTTAGCTGTTAAAAATATATCTTTTGTTTTTAGTACACACGCTAGCACATCTAGCAATTTTTATCTCCGCTACACTGCTTGTCTAGCACTAGGCATGAAAGTTGCGCTTTTTCACATATTAAAATTTTTCGTTAAAATTAATTAAAAATATACTTTGTAATAGTAGAACAACGGTTCGTAACCTTTTTGTTATCGAGGGCCTCTAAACTTTTAATTAAGGAGTGATAAAATAAAAACAACAAAATTGTATTTTAACACCTACCAGGGAAATATTATTTGTATGTATTTATGTATATAATTCTTTTTAGTTTTTGGATTGAGTTTACAAGAGAAAAAAAATAATTACACAAAAAAATGAAAAAGGAAAAAATGTTTTGATGATTAAAAACATATGTTTCAGTTATTAAACTTTTAATTAATTCTTTTATATAATGTTTTTTCGTATATTGTCCGTCAGTACGGTGGTGTGGATAGCGATATGGAATTCGAATCCGGAGATCCCGAGTTCGAATCTTACTCAAACTAAAAATTATATAAACTACTACACTGCGGCTCGGTGAGTGCAGACCCTGTACTGTAATTGGGATTAAGTTCCTGTTGTACAGCGTAACATAAATAAATAAATAAATAAATAATGCAGTCATAAACATATTTCAAACACTATTTTAAATAGTTTTGAAATATTGATATATGATTAAATGTAATTATTCATACAATGTACAGACGATAAAAGTTATCACTTCATACATGTATTTTAAATTTTCTGTAGTTGACATTTAATCCTACTATATTTCAAAGCTAACTTATATAAGTTTTAAAACATTATTATAGCAGTATTAAAACGTGCATAACAGACATACCAAAAACGATATAATGTATAATTGCATTAAGTACAAATTTTAATGTATTTATTGTCACTCTATTTGTTTTCTTGTAACCCCAAAATGATGTACTCGTAAACAAGAATATTATGACACATTGCTTGCAACTGCGTAGGTCGAGTATATTTTAATATTTAAAATAATTAACTCTAAAGTGAACTCAAACCGGAAACTCGGATGTTTTGGATCAATCCAAATTTTACCCCAAGTTCAATTTGGAGTTAAATTCGAGGTTTTGGAACGTATTTCAGATTCATTTAGTAAGCAGTCCTCGTCAAAAATTATCATCCTAACACACTATTCTCGTTCAACAACATTCATAGTATCCTCCATACAAGCTCAATTATTTATTACGCAATAAACGTTCAATCACAGTCCTCCATTCACTCCTATTCACCTTTTCCATTAGTCTTTCATTCGATGTACGTTCCGCATGCTCAAAACATCTCAAATAACTCACGCTCTAATAACAAATCTATCAAAACTTGGTAAAATTTAAATAATAATAACTATTAACAATATGATATTCAGCTGAATATATTTTAATCCTGAATACTATTGGCTTCCAAGATCATAAGCCACACCTCTCAGAGCTTCAAGTCTCATTATCAATAGTTGACAGCAGCCTATAAAAATGTACAGGTTATGTTATGTTATGGGGTAGGTGGCTCAGTTGTATCGAGTCGACCTGTGGATCTTGAGAACCCTGGTTCGATCCCCACAGCCGGCAAATAATTTTCACCAATTTAAATCTACCTCTGTGGCTCCTCCTCCATTAAGATCTGGGAGGGCGTGATTTGACGGCTGGTAACCGCACTTCACTCGAAAAAATATATCACTTACCGAGATCTGCTTAGACAGAGTGCCACACCCAGTAATGGGTAAAATAAATAAATAATAAAATATGTGAATATTCGAGTAACTAAACTAAAGTAAGAATACGGAAAAATCATTGGTTATTTTCTATTGGTCATCCAAATCGTGTTTGAATTTGTTTTCAAATCTTACTATCTGTAGAAATATTAAATATATTTGATAGTGATTCTTCAATTCAAAAAAGAAAATTCCAGCTTGTAGTGTTATAGGTTGCATTAATAGGATAATTAATCATAATAACATTTAACTAAAAATGTAAAAAGTTTGTCAAATGTATCAAAAATATTTAAATTCAAGTCTCATTTGAAATTATGTGTTTTGTTAAAAGATTCTTTTATCTATTTAGCCATGTACCTATCTCATCTATTAAAAAAAGTTATCAAAGGCGGACTTTTTATGGTATACATCCTGTCCAAACGTGTATTATCACCTCTACAAAGATTCAGCGATTATTCTTTCAAAATTTTAAATCCCCCACTAAAAATTTATGGCTACGCCACTGCAGAATATACTAAGTTTAATTCATAATAACAATAATATTTTGTTTCAAAGAGATCAAGTGAGAATATCCTTCTGTACGAAGCTCAGCCCACATTTCGAATTTCGTACACAAGGACCTACTTAGATAGTTAAATTTAATTACAAAAACAATTACGTAACTATATGAGTAAAAATGAAATACAACTTGTGAAGTAATTATCTTAGAATAGTTGAAATAGAAGTGGTAGAAAGGAAAACAATGTAGTTAGGATGAGGTTAGAAGAGAAACGTAAATGTTAATTTGCATAATGAATTAGTGAATTCGTACTCGTCTAGAGAAATTCGATTTGTTTTGTTATCTTCTTACCCATTTAAACAAAAGAAAATAGATGAAAAAAGTAAAATAAATATTTTCTAGACTTATAGCCGGGTTCACCAACAAAAAAATGATTAAACTACCGAATAGTCCTCGTGTCACATCAAATGTCAAATATCTCCTCCTATCATTTTTGTTACTCGTGTTTCTAAAACTTAAAAAAATATATATAATTTGATATTTAATATTTTTGATTTTGTTTTATATGTCATTCTATATAATATAATTGTTTGTCTTTTAGTTTTTTTTATGATTTGTTATTTTATTATAATATTTGTTCTTCTGCTCGTTAATATGGATCATTTTAGAAAAGAACGGTTTGTTTCCATTGTAATTGGAAATATGAATTATGTTTTTGGTATTCTGCAAAAGGATAAGTTGTTTTCAAATAAATATTTGTCTATAGTGTGGTCGTTTGATGGTTCTTACAAGCTTTACTGGAACTGATTTCTACCATAGATGATGCCGTGATCGCTCAACTGTTAATCATCATGATAACTGTCGCAGTATAAAAAAAGGTTCCTGGTTCTCCATTTCTAAATTTACGTCGAAAGAAATTCTTATGATTACTTATTTCTGGGTTATGAAATTTCTCAAAAAGTTATTCATGAAATGCAATTAATGCCCATACTGCTGTCGACTAGTTTAACTTTTGTCATGAAAATTACTCCGAAATTTCGATTAATTAAAATTTACAAACTGGAGGAGTTGGAAATATTGTAGAAATTGATGAGTCTACATTAGATAAACGGAAATATAATAGAGGTAAAAAATTGGATGGTCAGTGGGGTTTTGTTTTTGGTTCCTGTTGAAGAATGGTACGCAATACATTACTGTCTATTATTAAAGATAAAATTTTACCTGAGTACCACGATTTACTCTGATTGGTTATCTTCTGAGGAATTTATTCCCTTAATTGTTAATCGTTCCATCACTTTTAAATATTCGCTTCATAATAGGAAAACAGTTTTATTCAATTCTTATTTAACAGAATTCATGTATACATCTAGGTTACAAATAGATAAAAATTCATTTGCAACTTTCTTGCGTGATATTGTCAAAATGTATGTCTCGCATACTTCTAATAACGAAGACACTACTTAAATTTTTAGTTCATATTTTCTTAGATTCATTTTCGTTACTTCTAAATTTATGCTCCTGAAATTCATTTTTGTGTTCATTGTTTTGTTGCCAACCTTAATATTGACACGGAGACTACTCGGCAGTTTTCTCCAAAAATTAAATTTTAAACTTGGCTTAAATAAATAAAAGCAAATTGAATATTTGACAGCAATATCAATTATTTCATTTGACAGGTAATTTTGATTTGCTTTTATTTACGTAAACCAAATTTAAAATTTAACTTTTATTGGTGAAACCGTCCAATAAAAATAAATAACATTAGAGCCTTGGAAACACATCGTAATCCAGGGCCCCGAAAACGATTTATCCGACCTCGTCGTGTATAAATAAAAAATCAATAGATAGCAACAGATACATTGACAATACGATTTGATCTGGAAAAGCAAAGTAGTAAAGCAAATAAATAGCTGGGCGAGTCAACATAAACAGAGCATCAGGTAGCACGAGCCTACAAGCATGAGAGGTAGCAGAAGGGGTGCCAGGAGGGCGCGAATGAGGGGTCACGAACCCGATGACATGTTTTACCAGTGCCCTTGACTGTATCGAATACCATTGTTTCATTATTTAGCGCTGGCAGGTCGATAATGTAGGGCTAAAACAGGAAACATGCATAAACCCTCTGTTAGCATCGTCACTAATTAATTTTTCAAAATGATGCGTGAGACAGAGAAAATTGTTTTTGAAATGTTACTACAAACATGAGTTTTGCAAATTGTTTTAATTTAATTTTAAAACTTTTAATTAACGTGAATTATGTGCTTAATTTAAAGTTGGTATCTGAAGACTGATATATTTTTTAAAAAGGTATTATAGCTGTTATAAATACATATATTTGATTCTGAAAGTAAAAAATCGCAAAAATATCTCGTAATATATATAACTTACAATCTGCAGAAAGATAATGTAAGTTGTTTAAATTAGAACTTATGATTTATTTTATATTAGTAAAAATCTCAGACACCAAAATTTATATGAATAGTCTTCAATATAGAAATAGTAGCTCTCAGTACTTTTACAAATATTGGAAAAAATATCAATCCTAATCTATACAACATAGGAACATGATTTCTTCACTAAAATTAATTTTGAATTTTCCTTAACAGTCTGTTTTTCTATTACACTAAATATATTGCACAACATAAATAATTTATTATATATATATATATATATATATATATATATATATATATATATATATATATAATGTGGTAGATGGCTCAGTGATATCGAATCGATCTGTGGATTTACTATCCCGGGTTCGATTCTCACAGTCGACAAACAATTTTCATCACATTAAAACTACCCCTGTGGCTTCCCATTCACTAACATCTTTGGGCGCCGTGATTTGCCGGCTGGTAAGCGCACTTCACTCGAATAAATATATCACTTACCGAGATCTGCTTCGGTAGAATACCACACTCAGTAACGGGTAACTGGCGTGATGATATATTTATTTTATTTAAGTAATTATAGTTATTAATTTTATTTTTTTAAATTCAAATGAAAATTGAATTATTTAATTGCCATACAAATCAACTATTAATAAAAGAATTTTTCTATTTTCTGCAACTTAAGAATTTCATTAGTTTCTAAAATATGTAAATTGAAAATTACCAAAAAAATCTTTTGTTTTTTCAACTTTATATAATTTATATTTAAGAATATTCCTTTTATGAATCCTGATTATTTACAATATTATACAATATTTATTTATCTCAATACATTTATTTAAAAAATAAAAAATTAATAGACCTAAATTTTATAACAAGCATACAATAAAATCATCTGCTTGAGAAAAATGCAAAAACAGACTACATAACTACATTCACACTCGAAATTTTCAATAATGAGAACAAAAACAGAAGATTGGAAAGGACGAAACCAATAAACCAGGCAAAATAAAACGACCAAAATCCATCTTTATGAAAAAGTACCATTGGGAAATCCTTTCACTTATGTTATAACAAAATGTAGCACAATTAATTACAGGCTAGTCTTCCTTAGGACAGTTTTATATTTTAGAACAAATAAATTTTAAAAATAAATTGTAAATATTTACCTGTGTTACCAGCAACATGCCCAAACATCTACGCATTTCACATACGAGCTGCGCAAACAAAACCCGCCCTGTTATTACATAATAAATGGTACCTACAAACTGTTACATGAGTTGTTTTCTTTACGTCAAACCATTTAATTTTCATTCCACTATCGTTTGATTTGATTTTTTGAATAAAATATTTCAAAATGTTTGTAATTCTATAAAAAGAGATTCGGAATTTCATTAATAACATCTTAAAATACATAACAGTAGCTTATTTCTGCAAGTGACTTTATTTGAGAATTGTTGATTGTAGGAAATGTGTTACTTATGTCTTTATAGATTCGGCTGCTAGAGTCAAACCTCAAACCTTGGTATATTTATTGAATTAAATTTTTCAATTTTTTCATTATATTATTATTATTCACGTTGTAATTTGTGCCATTTCAATTAAATTTAGTTTTCAATCATAACTTGTATATATTTTAGCACACCTTTTACCCATTAATGAACGTGGGCGTCTGCAGTAGCAGATCTCGGTAAGTGATATATTTACGCGTGTGAAGTGTGATTACAGCCGTCAAATCACGATCCCGAAAGATGTAATGGAAATGAAGTTGGACCCACAGAGGTAATATTAATGTGGTGGAAATTGTTTGTCGGCTGTGGAAATCGATCCCGGGATCTCAAATATATAGGCCGATTCGATACTACTGAGCCACCTACCCTATAAATTTAAAAATACCAAATCCAATAACCAAAATCTTTTTCTAGTGGATAATATGTCAGTAATATCTTGTATTTTGTATATAAATCTATCATTAAATAATTTTAATTGACATTTATCAAACTTATTATTTTTTATAATTGTTTAACATACTTAACTTAACTGCCATCAAAATGAATGTTGCTCTACAATAAAACTACGACAATGCATTATAATTACAACAACAATATATTAAGTACAATAATATATTGAATAGAACAATATATTGAGTACAACAATATATTGAATATAACAATATATTCATTGTAACAATACATTGATTATAACAATAAATTCAATATAACAATGTATTGATTATAGGAAACCATGGAGCGTGTTGATTATTAATACGAGTATGTTGATACAACAAAAGAAAGACAAATGACTATTTTCTTATAATTAATTTTATATTTATAGATTTATAAATTACAAAGTTGGCTCAGGTCTTCGAATTATTTTTTTATAATACTTGTTATATCAATAATCGATTGTATTCAATATCCATTTTATAAACTATATTAATATAATTTGTTTTGATTTAGTGCAGTTCAATCAATCAAAATGTAAACTTTAACAAGAAGAATACCAAACATTTCTGCTTTTTTATAGTAATTCCGAGTATATAATTTGAGATAAAGTTTGGACGTACCTACTCGTACATCCGTATTTCTAAAAAATTACGAATTACGACTGAATTAATTCGTTAGTGAACCGTGAGGTGACAGATTAAGCAATTTCTCGATTAATAATTTACGATTTCCGCAAAAAGAATATTCCAATTATTCAATTGTATGAACTAAGTAAAGACTTGTGCATAATGCAGATGTCTTTTATTATGTACTTAGCAATTTCATGTTTGCCGTAGAATGTATTCATTTTTTTCTTTTTTTGGTAAAATGATCTATATTAACATGCTTTTATTAAAATAGGAACATTCTGTAATTTATTAGTATGTGTTAAATAAAATATTTATTAACCGATTAAATCAATTAACATAACAAAGTTGAAATGTTGGGTAGTTTATGTTGAAAGACGCTTTGCTAGAATCTCGAGTTCAAATCTCACGACGGCCAAAATTTTCTCCCTAAGTAAATAGCTGATTTAACACTCTCCAAATATATGTATTTTGTTCTAAACATCAATGACCGATTTATAAATTTAGTTCCAAAATAAATCAAATGTATTTATTTAAATTGTGGGAGTAATGTTATATATGCCATAAAATAGAATAAAATTTATTCGAATTTATTCATTTAAATGCATTAAATATGGAAGTAAATTTATTCTGTCTTTTACAAAACCAGGTATTAGCAGATTTTTTTTTGATAAATTAAGATACAAAAACCTTTTTGAAAATTAAGTTAGCTGATCCTAACTGGATTTATATTTATTGATTCTCTGGAAAAAAATTCCGATGGCCATCTGGTAATACTGAACCCAAACACGAGATGGCCATGAGTCGAGGGTAGATAAACTCAGCAGGTCAACGACTCAATCTACAGGTCACATTTTGTCCGCTTGCCGAAGGTTGGAGCGACCCTAAGGAACAGGAGTTCAGAAGTAGTAGAAATATCAACAAACGCAAACATTTAATTACAGTCGCATGGCTATCTGATTTTGATAAAAATGACAAATTTTATTTTTTAAATATATACTAGTACAAATATACTGTTACGATAATTTTAGACATTTAAGAATCAAAAATTGATTTAATGTTAAACAATCATTCTTGTATTTTTGCTCTAAGAGGTATAGGAGAGTCGTTTTTCGCATATATTTAAAATTTCGTGTTAAAAGCGTTTCTGTTCAAATCATGTCTACAAAAATAACATGGCATAAATAAATGAAAGCATCATTATATCGAAATATTACACTCGAATATTTTTTTGCGTTCAAATTGATATTATAATTGATAAAAACAGACCACCAGATTTTTCACAAAACTCGAATTACTACTGCTTTTACGTACATATTAACATTTTTATGAGATTCAACATAATTTAACAATTAAATACTTCTTCTTTTAATCATTTCTGTCTACTACTAGGTTTAGTGTAGTTAGTTAAAATTATGTACTAATTAAAACCCCGTAATTTAAAGTTTGTAAATGTAGAAATGGAATCTATTATGCACTTCTTGTTAGCTTTTTTATGCTCTGAATTTGAATATAGCTGAAATATTTTATATTAAATAAGAGCCGACACAAAACGAAGAAATAAGTAATTTCAGATAAACTTTTTTTTCTCATTACCTTTGCATTAAAGTTACAGATTCAGTAATATTAAATCTTCAAGTTTTAAATTATTGTTTTTTGAAAGTTTGTTTCAAAGCGTGTAAAATATGATTATTTTAAATACCAAACAACTCTAAATTAAAATAATGCAGTCCGAGTTTCCTTTACTAATTTTACTTTCATATTTTGTTAAATTTCACCTAGTTATAAACAGTTGCATTTCGTGTTGTGCTTTTATTTGAATATAAATATTCAGTGCATTTGAATTGTAAATATTATTAGTTACGCTTCAAGAAATGAAGCAATATATTATTGTCTTGTATTCTACATCATATATAATAATTTTTTAACAAGCTTAGGTACTTTATAAATATATTGTTTTTCCGATTCACAATGCACCATAGCTACTTGATTTATGATACTTTTTAGTGTCTATAAAATGGCACTTTTCACTAGTACGATAAAATAGCAAAATTGTCAATGTTAAAAAATAGATGTCATAATACTGATGTCTAATTAATTATTTAATTTCTTTAATGTAATTTCTTTTCCTATTTTGGGATATTTGAAATATTTTGAATACCTCTCTCCACAAATTTTACAGTACAATTATTTTAAAAAATATTGTTAAACAAAATCAATAAAGCACACTTTGAAATACAACTAAGTTTTTTTGACGATACCAATAAAACATTTTAATTGACAATTTGACGTCCTACATTAATCAAATCAACCAGCAAGGAAATGTTTTTAAATACTATTAACGAAATTTGTTAAATTTATGAAATCGAAAATTTTTATGAAAAATCTTTATTGTGGTATTTGAAATGGACATAGTAAAGACTTTTATCCAGTTGTTTATACAGCAATATATTTATTTCTAACTCAGCCTTCAACTACGTGCTCGATTGAAAGATCCTTTAGCACTTCTAGAAGAATAAAACCTTAGCTTAGATCTACAATGTGCGATGATAGATTAAATGGACTAGCGTTGATCAAAATATAATAATTGAAAATGAATCAGCGTTTATAAATGCTATTATTGATGACTTTGCTAGAAAAAATCATAAATTACAATTTAATTAATTTCTTTGCTTTCTGTTTTTATAACTTCAAAATAATCTTTTAGTTACTTGTTATAATATATTATATTGGAGATATAGTTAGTATATTTAATTTCCTTAAAGAATCTTATAATTTTATACATATTTTTTGAAACTTCATTTATCGAAATGTTTATTAAATAAAATTTGAAGGACTTAATCTGTAAATTGAATAAACTTTTGCTTCTCCTGGAAAAATTCCTGGCTATGGTCATGCATCTCAGCTTATCTAAATCTTTTAAATAATTTCAACATAAGCCACTTCTTTCTCTCGGGTGGAGTTATTATAAAATAATTTAACACTTATATACTGATTGACAACATTCATAAAAGCAGCGTGATATTATAAACACACTCATAACAAAATAATAGCTACGATGATGGCGATAACAGTAACATTTTTGAAAATAATCACAAAATTATTATTATTTTTAAATAATCGACAAAAAATATGTGCTGAATACGATAAAAATACATCAAGTAGATTCATGTGGCGCGCCAACAAATTAGCAACTTTTTTGCCTAGTTAATTAAATAATTATTGTTAAAACAAGTTAAACTATAATGTCATGTCATGTAGGGGAATATCTGAATATAAATGACTAGTAAAATTGTGTAATAATGAAATATTATTAAGTGAAGTATTATCCTGGGATAGAAACTTTGCTTTTTCTAGTTTATAATATAGTTTTAACACAATAAATTTAGTTTTAACTTCGTTAAAATATTGCATTTGTATGTAACAAATGCAGCAAGTAGTAAAATAGAAGCAGAACAAAAATGTAGGTATGCCATAATTAGAGAACGGAATTGAAACATATTTACTTACACCCTATATTTAAACCAAACATAATTTTTTTAAATTTCGTACGACTTATATAAAAAGAAATTATTTGACATATATTATTACAACATTTTTTTGCTTATCTTAATCTTTATGCTTATTTTAAACTTATTTTTCATACTATGGCTATTTTTAAATTTTCTATATGATATTTAGAAAATGGATAAATATCAGCAATGTAATAAATTGTTTCATAACTTTTAGTTTTACGATACCAGCGCTAAGTTTCATTGAAAATATCATTATACAGAGTATTTTTGTTATTGTTATTGTATATGAAACGCAATGGTAAATTTTTATTTGGCGATAGGTTCTTTCTTATTAATTTCATAACAAAAGATGATGAATTAAAAACTGCATCCTATGATCCCGTATTTTTTATGTAATATATAGGTTGAGGTAGACATAAATAATTTGTTACTATTTATAGATGGCACTGAAAAGTAAAACTAGTAAGTATTAATGTTTCTACTGGCAATTCCTTGAAAAAAATACCTAACAATCAGAAAATGTATAAAATGTAATGTTATTGTTAACTTTTAATATGGTGTTAGCTAACAATATAGTTAATATCACTTATGCAACATGGTCTTGGAAAAATATTTAATTGCCAAGACTGTCAAACAAGAATGAGTTAAATTTTGTTATATTTTGGAGATATTTTTAATGTTTTTTTTTCGTATTAATATAATTATTGCTTACTGCCTCTGCCATTATTATATAAATAAAAATTTATTTAATATCAGGTATCAATTATTTTCTTTGGCTTTTTATGTTTGCTTATTTTGTTCAATTTAACCTTTAAAAAAATAATTGTGCTTATTTATTCGCTTCCTAATTATAATGGTATATTTAGCAATTGAAAAAGGTCAGTTCATAAAATGACTGACCAAATTAAGTTTTAGACTTTGTCAACTTGATGAATTAGATCGAAGAACTTAAACAAGAAAACTGAGCACTGCGAACTGCCCGTTAAATACTCATCAGATTTGGAAATGTACTCGTAGGTAACATAATTTTGTTCGATTTTCTCATTAGTATGCTTTATTAATAATGTTGATATTGCTGTCGTAATTGTATTTCTTCTATTTAACAATTCTATAGTAACGATTATATTGTGTTCATATAAATTTGGGTATCAAAAATCAATAATCCTGTTATATATATATATATATATATATATATATATATATATATATATATATATATATATATATATATATAGGGTTAGGAAGAGCTGTAATGATAGTTTTGCTTTGCTCTTCCCGAGTCGTATAATAAGATAATAGATTTATTTAAAATCATGATTTTACATAATATCTTGAGAGTAAAACAGCGAAAGAAGCGAGCTTTAAAAAATTATAATTTGTATATTTAAAAAATTTGCTTGCAAATCAAAACTTGAACAAATTAACAATTACTTGCACTAAATTCGACAAATTTTCAATAACTTTTGAAAAACAATTGACGAACGCATAAGTGTCATTTATGACATTCAACTATATGGGGTCGGTGGTATCGAATTGGACTGTTGATTTGATACCAAGATAGCACTAGATAGTTATTTGTTTCATAATATTGAAGCTATGTAAAAAAAAAATATTCTGAATTAAGGACAAATCAAATATGTTGCGAATTCTAATACGGAAAGAAAACTAGTCTAGTGAAAATATGTTTCTTTGCATTTAAAATAATGTTAACAGAAAAGTAAATACTAAATTATATGTTATATAACATATTTCGAGTACTCTTATATATCCTTTAGAGATTTGGAGGTTTTCTATCTGTATATTATTATTATTTAATTATTATGAAAAATTTTTTAGCGAATAATTTATTTAATTCTAAAATCTTCATGGAAATATACAGGATGTTTCACAATTTATGACACTTATTTTAACCCCATACAGTACTCAACGTACTGATTATAAAACGACGAATTGATTAAAAAAAAATCTGTTTCACTATCTGTACGTTGAGTATAATATGGAGTTAAAATATGTGCCGTAAATTGTGAAACATTCTGTATACAAAAATTTAGTCACAACTGTCAAAACATCAGAAGCCCTATTTTGACATATGAATTTGGTCTTAGTGTGATTGTGCAGAGACACTAGTCATGTTTGTGTCCGGCATTCGGCGTTTGTTGTTTCCGCCAGACCTCACCCAGGCACATTTCCGGTCCGGCACGAATGACTCGAGTCTACACGACACAAGCCCTGTTCGTCCAGGCGAGCACAGCGCCTCCAACGTCCGATGGGGACGTCAACACAAGTTTTATTAGCTTCCGGTCAACGCGTAATTCCAAGTTTGATGAAGTCATATTGGACTGGTCGATGTTTGATTCGGTTTTGATAGAAATTGAATAAATTTAGTATTATATTGAAGTATATATTGCAATAAAGAAATTCCATTCTATAATCTTCTATATTCTGCTATTTATCAAGTATTTTTTCTAGATTCTATAATTTGATTTAATAATTTTGATAATACACCAAGTATTACCAACTAGTAATAGTTCAACGTAACTAACAAAGTTTGACGTTTATGATATAACCTCAAATATTTATTAATATCATCAACCTACGACCTGAATGTGCAAGTTTGTGTTGAATAATTATGGAAAAAGTATAGTATTCAACGGCTCATATCGAAAATTTCATCCTCATAAGCAATTGCTATCATAATGTGCTCGGTGAATAATATATTAATATTACATAATTTCAAGATATATGACACAATAGGACAAGTAATGACTAGGACAACTTAATACATAATAGTACTCGTATATTATACACCAAGGGAAAGATGTGTATGATTTAACCTAAATATATATATATATATATATATATATAAATATATATATATATATATATATATATATATATATATATATATATATATATACATAACATCACGCTATAACCTATTAAATGGGGTAGCACGAATCTCTGAAACATTCACAGAACATCCACTAAAATATTCATAAAAAAAATCTGTTCACGTCAACATTTTCATTCTGACAAACGATACTCGTTTCAACCACATTAACACTTCCTCCAAACGAGCTTTTTCCTTCCTCACAACCGAAATCCATCATCACGCAACAAACCTTCATTCACATCCATCCATTCGCTCATGTACACCTGTTTCGTAAATCTTCATTTACGCCCACTTCTCTAACAACGAATCTATAAACAAATGAAGGCAGCATATATATATATATAATATTTTCCACGAACCCAGTATTTTAAATGAATACAAACTCTTGTTAATTGAAATGTATTTTATTTATCTTCCCTTAGCAACGGGACTAATAAATATCTTTCTTTTGTGGTAGACAACAGGAGAAAAAATAAATAGATGCGTTATTTCCGTTACAATTTTGATACCTGTCTTTTAATTCTAGTTGTGGGATATTTTTTTTGATTATTTTAATTTATTTTACTATGTTGTTAGGTAACTAATTACAATTTAAGCAAAATAAAAACTGAGTATACATAATCTGTAAAAATTATAATTAAAGAAGATATATAAAATAAATATGACAACCCAAATTAAAGAGACATTTTTAATTTTAATTTATTTTTATTGACTTGTTTGGTTTCTTGTATTATGTTGAGGGCCGGCAGTTGTAATGTAAAGTTTATAAAGTTGTGTAGGTTTTAAGATTAGTAATTAAATAGGATTTTCTCCAGTTAGTTTATTTCTTTACTTTTTTATGACTCAATAAAAAGTTCTAAAAATACACAACTCTTTTTTTCTTCTGAAATTGTCGAGTAAAAACGTTTTCTTGTAATTAATGTATAGCGGAGTTTAAGTTTGAAGAATTACTGCGATAAAAGAGTTAAACCGTAGCCGACAGAAAGATATATTGCCGTGTACGTTTTAGTCCGAATAAAACAAAATTTTACCTAATCCATCACTTGTAATAGGTCACCAAAAGAAAATGTGACATCTTGTATAACGTTGTACACCTCCGCAGGACATTACTTAATTACTCATTTTTACAAAGAACAGTACTTAGTATTATATTCGCAGTTCAGTAATTAAGCTAACCGCTTGTTTCTCGGTCAATTTAAAAGACTTTAATCTTAAAGTAATCTTATTATTTGATAATGTTCTTCTAAAACGTTTATGAGTTACATGGTTAGAAAACGAGATCTGCAATTTTAATGTATTTGGTAAATTATTGATGCTTTTATAAAACAATTTTCTTTTAGAATACAATACATAAATAAATATTTATAATAAAAGAAAATGATACAGGCTGTTTCTATACCTCTGCACGAAACTTTAATGACATATAATTTGATATACAGATTATAGACCAAAGAGAATTTTTTGGATATTCGAAAAAATTGGAGTGTTTCATTCCTAGCAAACATTTTTAGTTTCACTGGTTTAATAGTACATTTAATTAAAAAACAATAAGGCATTACACCAGGTACATACATAATAACTAATTATTAAATGAATATTTGTAGGCAGTGCTTATACTTTTATTTCATTAGTAACAAAATTATAAATAATTATATAAAAAATAGTTAAAAAACTTATCAACTTTATTGTTTCTATGATATATTAATTCATCATACTTTATTTTCTTGAGTAAAAGAAATCAAATTCATAGACTACTTGATTTAACATTAAATCAAGTAAACTTGGCAACATTGAAAAAGGATTAAAAAATGCTTTTTAAATACATTTTAAACCATTCAGTTTATTGTAAAAAAAATATCTTTATGTTATATGTTAAAAATTGATGATTGAAAAATTTATTTTAATTCCTCATTGGAAATAGAACTTTAGTATCTATAATATTTTTTTCTATCTACTACTATTTTTTAATAAAAATATTTTTTTAATCGCTATATTAGTGACTTATTCATTTTTTTGGAGAAATAAAAACATTGTTCAATTGTTCTAAACAGTAACAACTGTTGTCTAATTTAACCGAAATCGTAGTTAATATAAATAACCCAATGGTAGCTTTCAACTTTATCTGAAGCGATAACAAATTCATTGTAATCGATTTCAAATCATTATTGACATATAGGTCTATAAGACAAAAAGATATTGATAATAGTATCGGTTCTCAATATCGTATCTAAATGGTTAGGGAGTTACTAAGCTCGGGGTTAAGTGATTTTAGTCACTTGGCCTCCATTATAGTATCATTAGGATCGTGCTAACTCAATAGATAGGATTTGATACGAGCCACAAGCTGTGTCCGAAGTTTCTATTTTCATCAGTTAATATTTAATATTATACTCGTAGCAACCACAGATTCATAAACAAAACATAATTGTAATCTTGGTGTACAGCAATCAAATTAAATTTATATTAAGTGATATATATTACATTATAATTTATCGAAGAAACGCCAATATGGATATACAAATTAATCTTCATGTCCTGAGTGATTTTACTTAAACTACTATTTGAATTTTTAGCATTACAACTTCTTCGTATGGTTACTACACCGATAAAAATAATTTAACATAGGAACAGGGTGTTTTTATACTTCGCGTATAAAGTTTAAGATATATGATGTACTGAACATAAAACGAAATAGTATGTAACTTAATGAGCGTATAATGCAGGTTATATTACACGAGAATGAGGTTTTGTTGTCATCTAAGTGAATATAATCATTATATACGAGTCAAGTACTACGAGAAACCACTGAAGCATCAGAAAATTATTTGTTTGCTATTGGTTAGAAAACCATGATCCGTACCGTCCTAACGAACGGAGGAAAAACATGGACTCTCTCAGTTAAGAACGCAAATACACTAAGCAAATTCTAGAGGAAAATTCTACGCAAAATTTATGGCCCGGTACAAGATGGCGACTTCTGGAGAGTAAGAATGAACCACGAACTATACGCATTGTATGAAGAACCAAAGGTCTCAATAAACCTAAAACTTTCAAGACTTCGCTGTGTAGGTCATGTCCAAAGAATGTCGGAAAGCCAAGTCCCTCGAAAAGCCTTCTGAGGGCAACCTGTGGGATGACGACCTGTCAGTAAACCAAGATTACGATGGGAAGATTTGGTGCCTGCTAACCGCATTTCATGCCCATGTACATCAGTTACCGAGATCTGCAATGGCAAAGTGCCACACCCAGTAATGGCTAAAAGGCTTAATAATATGTGTCTACTTTTTTTTCCGAACATAGGAAATTCAATGTTAAAATTTTGATTTAGCGATATCTCTTTCTCATGGCACTCTGATAATTGCTTTAAAGCGTGTATTTTCTTTTGCTTCTAACTCGGACGTACGAAACAATTGAACAACAAACTTATACTCTATGGATGCAGTTTTTCATTCTGAACACTTTTCTTCAGTACAATTTTGTTCTAAAATTAATAGGTAAAGAGATATCGCTAAATCAAAATTTTAACATTCAATTTCCTATGTTCGGAAAAAAGTAGACACCCGGTATATATATTTTATTATATTTGCAAAAAATCTAATTATGGGATAATTTGTTTTCCGCTGAACCCATTTTCAAAATATACCATCTGTGTTAATAAAAAAGTAAATTTCTTAAAAAACATTTTTCAATGTACGAAATATAAAATATGTACATACTATGTCGCGTGCAATATTCGCATGTTTAATTTATAACACCCTAATTCTAATACAGTAATTTTAAGTTAAATTTCCTTCCCTACTTCAACAAGGTTTTCTGTCGACTAAATTTAACGATATAAATACTCGTATAAAAGTCAACTGTTGAAACAAAAACGATTCACTAGTTTCTGAGTTCAACTTAATGTCACGATTATTACATTTATAAAATATTTATTAGGGTTTTTATAGTTCGTAATGATACGGACATAAATTTTTTAATATCTCTTTTATATCTACCTTATACACATGAAAATTTTAATTTTTGATGAGTTACTAGAAGTTTTACCCGATAAATTTACATACCTATCAATATTACCAATGACACGCATATCAATATCACACTTTTTTTTGGCAATGGAATTAAAAGAGTTCGTATTTTAATTCAACGTGTTTTTTAAATTAAAATCTTCAGCGTTAAAGCAGATTTATATACGACTGTTTTATACGTGAAGTTCGATTACTAACACCACCCAAAGATGTTAGTTGAGACACACGGGTTGTTTTAATGTCAAGGATAGTTTGTTAGCTACAAGAATCGAGCTATAAGTATACCTCATAAAATATATGTATTTAATATTGTCCTATGTATGGATTCTAATTTTATTAGTTCAATAATTTTTTTTTAACCTTACATTCTTAAACTTAAATTTTTGTTACAAATACAGATTATTATTATTCCTTTGCTAAAATACCTTTTTTTGCATTATTTTGTGTATATGATTAAATAATCTTAAAAAGAAATGGATATTTGTATAACGATAAACCGTATTCCTCTATTAGTTCATATTGGCTTAATAGAAAAATATTAGTCTGTAGAAATTAAAATTCGAGTTCGACAACCAATTTTTACAACATTAAAATTACCTCTGCGACTTTTTCTTCACTAACATATTTTGGAACCATGAGTGTACGGCTGGAAACTATACAGTCTCAATGTATTACTAGGATTTGGCAAAGTTCAATATATTTTTCATTTGATCGTAATACTGCCAAGTTTTATAACTTTCTGATTAAACTTTCTGAAGTTAAAAGTCTGCGAATGACAGATATAAAATTCTCTGTCGAAATTAAATATATACTAGATGGTTAGGATCCATTCTTTTCTGTACCGAGTGTTCCAGAAAATAAGCTCACCTCTCTAAAAAAAAGTTTACTTTCATATTATATATTTATAAACTACTTTATAATATGCGTGAAACTGTATAAAATATTTATACATATATACTACACCCGGTTTAGCAGGAAGTGATATTATCTTTCTTATTTTAAAGGGAACACTCAATATATATTGCAAAATTTGAGTTTTATCAAATTCTGAAAGCAAGGAGGTATAATAAATTTATTTTTCATTTTAAACAATACCAAGAAAACATATATTTTAAAATATAAATCTGTCCAAAATTGTAAGCATTTCCAAAATTTAATAAAATCAAATATATTATTGATTGAATGTGTTGACAATTAAATATTGATTCAGGGCTCAGTAGCAATATTAACTATATTGTTAGTTTACAAAATGTTTAAAGATAACATAGATCAAGATGGCTGACATAACATTTTCTAATTATTACGAAATTTTTAATTGTACTTGTTACACCTCGTTTCTTTTTTTAAAATGTTTGCTGAATCTCAACGAACATAGTATATTAATTTGGGACTCATTTTAAATTCTGAATATCTTTAGTATTTACACTTTTGTCCTAAAATTAATAATCATTAATCTAATGTGTTTTTTATATTTTTTGCCTTTGTACATTACTTTTATATTTCTTATTTTTATTTTTACCCTGTAATAGGACTCTGTTGGGTAATAAAGATTATTATTATTATATAACAAACAAAAATAGAAACCCGGTAAAGTAAAACTTGCGTTCATATTTTCGATGTAATCTGAGTCAAAAGAAAATATATTTACAACTAATATTTATTTCCTTTTCAAATATCATAAATAATAATAAAAGCTCAAATATAAATTTTTAAAAGCTCTAGTATAAAAAATATTATTTGTAATTTGTACTAAAATTTGTGTTTGCTTTAAATATTCGATGTATGCAAAAATGCTTAGAATCAGCTCTCAGCTTATATGTAATACTCACTATTAAACTAAAACAATTGGTAATAAGTACTTGTCTGAACTATTTGTCACTAATGTAAAAATACATAACCTATTTAACATTGGCGGCGCTAAAGGTCAAACGAAAATATATCTAATTGTCAGTTGCACTGCTTTTCCTAAAGTATTAAATGTAACTGAAATAAAATAATATGAACAGCATGTCAAATAAATTAATAAACATTGCTCAATCATGACTGCAATTCGATAATGTTTTCTTACTTGACATTTGATATAGCTGACCATTAAAGACTTAAAATTTGATTCATGCGATTGTGTGATGGTAAAAGATTATTAATATTTGTTTGTATTTGTTACAGGTAAGAATATTAACATTCATACAATTTACGAAACGTCATGATAATTGATTGCAACATGAGTAAGTACTATTCTACACTTTATAAGTTGGCATCTCTTCGTAAACATATTAACTAGTACCACAAGCTCTGTTTTTGCCTGTTTTAAGAGCATCGTTTTTGGGTGTTTTAACTATCGCCAACATGTTAAAATCGTGCTAAAAACACTCAAAAACAAAGATTGTGGTACCAGCTATTGTGTTTATACACAAAAAATACTTTGTTTGATATGTTTCTTAGACTATAATTGTTAAAAGTGTGAGCGAAATGGGCATGACAAAAAAGAAAACTTACATTTATAAATTGTTTAATTGAATCAAATATATTTATTTGTGTTTGTCGGGCGTATCACTTGTGTTTGGGAGTAAATATTAACAGAACTAATTTACATTAAAAAAAAAAGTAAACAGCAAGCAAGGCAAACTTTACTATTTTTATAAAGACAAAACAATTATGTGTATGTTCTAACACACAAATTAAATGGCTGCGCTATTTTCCAAAGGCTTACAAGAAAAAAATTAAATACTTTGTATGAAACAATACACATTATGGTATAATATTTGCAAATTATTATGCCAGGCATTCGTTATTTTCATAATAATAATAAATGCACAAATAGAACTGAGAATTAATAATATTGTAATTACATTGAGTCTTTTGGATGTGTGCAAAATTATTGTTGTTAAAATTAGTTTACAAAATTTATTGATCCTCTTTTTTAATTTGTGCATAGTTATCAAAATTTAATAAAAGATGTAAATGAACTGCCTTTCTATATATCCATTAATATTTTAAGCACGATTCAAATATTTAAATGACTGGCTATTAGAAAAAAGTATTTGTAATAAAATATATAGCGAGTTATTTTTAAAATTAAAATGTGAAATGAATTAATATAAGGGCTTCCCCTGAGAAAAATTAACCCAGATCCTCAAAAACTCACTGAGCTACTGAGAAATCCATGTTTGTTTACATTACATTTTAAAAATAAAAACAAAATTAGAATATTATATTTATAAAATCCCATTCCCATCTGTAATCTAGAAGCAAAAACCTTCTTTGGTTTGATCGTTTGATCTTTTAATGTATAAGAATATGCGCTGAAGGTAAAATCAAAAACCTCCCACAAATTTTACATTTCTCTCCTTCGCTTCTTCTTGCCAATCACTTGGTTCATTAGGAAACGTTGCAGAGTCGCTGTTCGCTGTTAAGATCTGTTATCGATTAGCGTAGATTGCACTGATTGCTGCGCAATGAACTAGCAATGAAGTGGTGATGGTGACGCGACGACGACGCGATAGTTTGCTCGGTGCTGTTTGATGGTTTGAGTACACAGAACGTGTTTAAGTTTGTGGAAATTTTGTAATGAATTGAATATGCACATTTATGGAATTATTGCTTTCGCAGTTATGCAGTTTATGTTTTATGCATTCCTATTTGTAATTTCACTATTATTCCACTTGAACTTGTTTAATTAAACCAACGTTTTAATCGATTGTAGTATTTGTAACTTGTTTGATTTTACGTAAAATTATCACAATATTAAAATTATCACAATATTAAAATTATTACAATTCAAAACAATTTCCTGAAATAGCTGAAATATAGGGGTTGCACTTTTTAAAATTAATTTTTAATAGAACAGCAATTTTATTCACAGTTTTTGTTTATTATAGTTCTTTAGATATTACACTAAAAAGAATCTCTCTAAAAGATAGCTCGTGTATTTCTCATCATTTTACATATATCCATTGAAATATAAATATTAATGGAAATACAATTTCGAGTGCTTTGCATTGAATCTAAGTTATCAGTCATTGAAATAAAGTCTAAAAGATCAACAATAGTAAACTAACTTTGAAATTGAAAAATAAGTCTACAAAAATTGTAGCATCCAAGGTCTTGATATATTACGATATGGAATCAGAGTTTCCTACTTTTAGTTCAGTAATTATAGTACATGTTCAAGTAGCCAAAATAAAAAAATAATATAGATTTTTGTCGCATGGAGAAGCTGTCGCTTTTTGAAATGTGATTTTAAATCATGTAATTTATTTGAAAATATATGTTTTTTTTATCAATTAATAATTCTTTATTTATAGGTAGTATTATCGTTTTTTCAATAAATAATGTTTATATAATCAAATTTACTAATATATAATATTGTTTTATAAATACAAAAATTTTGCAACCACCCATTTAATGAAATAGTATACAAAATTATGCAATCTATAAACATATATTATATTCATACCTTCATACTCAGCCTAGATCATAAACGTAAATCTAATATATCTAAGTTTTTTATCTTACAAGATATGTTTATAAAATGTAGTTACATTTTCTAATAGTCCAAAAACCGATGTCGAATCTGTAACACCACATGAATATTTCGCTATTACTTCTATATTCTACCGACAAATCAATGAAATAGTACGCCACCACCCATCTCTGTCAAATCAAATAAAGTCAATGATAACAGCGGTTAAATTTACGTATAAATAAAATATTATAATATTAGCAGAATAGCAATATACAAAAGTTACGAATGGTAATAATGAAAACTATTAAATAAATGAACGACAATGGCACACAACAACATATGAAAAACACTATTACTTAAATTATTTAATTACTAATTGGTCATGGCAAGATAACATCTTGCACGCTAAAGAGACGACTTGTCTCGATCAAAGTCAAACTACCACTAATTAATTGTTGTTATTTTGCATGAGACGTGCTGTCACGATGTAACAGGGTGGCACCGTTGTGTTAGTTCAACACTTCTCATGCATAAGTTAACATTTCAAAAATCAAACGCTTGCAAGAGATGAAGTACAGATTCTAATTTACCCAGATACGCCAACATATACTGTCTAAGCAAATTGGGACAATTCAGAAAACCCATAAATTCGATAATTAATGATCTAAGGGACACTGAAATTATTATAAACATATATACTAATAAATTAGTTAAGCAAAACTCTGTCAAGTCAACTTTTAACATTTAATCAGGGTGCGTCTCTGTAAGCTAAGTTGATAATGAAAAGTTTTAATTATAACAAATCCGAATTCTGAATTGTTCCACTTTGTTATAAATCGATTAACTCATTATTATTGCAAAAGTTACATAGCATATTAGATGAATATTATAAAATGATAAATCATCCTAATCTAATCTGATATCTAAGAAAGAATAAATTGAAGATTGTGGACAACATTTACATTTATTAATTACAATTAAGTATATTTTTCATTACATTATTTAAAAACAAAAGAATAATTTGTTTTTGTCTACCTCAATATTAAGGCAGTTGGTATTGAAAATAATAAAACTCACTTCAATTACTTCAATTTAATTAAAGCTATGATATTTATATAGGAGGTCTAATAATAAAAGTCAAATTTCATTATTTATTTTGCTTCTACGTTGGCTCTTATATTAACAATAAAATATTTTTCACATATAAGGGCTGTAAGAAATTTCTGGGTTTTCAATTTACTAGTAAAGTTCTGTGATCCTTGAAATCAGCTTAATATGTATATATATATATATATATATATATATATATATATATATATATATATATATATATATATATATATTTATGTCAAACTTTGCACTGCCTTGAATAGTTAATAAAAGTAGTAAATGGAAATATAAAGATTAATTGATGTAGTTTAAATTGTGTAATTTCGCTTGAAATCGACTAAATTTTAATGATATCCATTTTTTTCCAAAATAGGTATATTTCAAAGTACTATTTTCTCTCTTAGATAGTCGATCCGATTGAGTTAATTTAACTAATTTTCGCTTAATATGCTATCATGTCAAACAAATAACTTGGAATAAAAACGAGGTAATAATTTCGACACGGACCACGGACCATTATCCTTATGTAAGTTTATCGAAACTAATTAGTTTAGAACATTTTACTAGTACGTAAACTACTTTATAAAGTCATAACTTAAAATGAAAATTATTTGATCCATTTCATTAACGACGTTACATACTAGGGTAATTACGCTATAACCTAGAAGTTCGAACTGCCAGGGACGTCGAACATGGTGTAAATATAAAAAATATCAATGAAACCAAATCTAGAAAAGTTGTTGGAATATCGTTTTATGATAACAGTATGAATATTATGTCATCTATATTTTTTTCTTAATGCAGGTTGAATGTAAACTGTGCGCCCGTAAGCAAAAATATGATTAACAGAAATGTTTACCATAAAAATTCTGTCTCAGTCCATCATTAAAATTATAATATGGAGCAATTAAGAAAAGCTTCATTTAAGTTAAGCGCTGTAATCTGATGCGATTCACAGCAGGGCCTTGGTGTATTCAGCTAAATGAAACGGGGCGCAAGACAAAAGAAAAACGGCTAGGAACAAAAGAGCGCCGGTGCTGCGGTTGCCAACGCAATGCTTCGCTCCGTAGAGAATTCCTCACGCGGTTATAGATATTCAGGACAAAAACTCACTCGCTTATCCTTTTATCGTGGCGATGTTGCCGTGAAAAACGAGAGGTAGAAGCTCGGAAGGAGAGTCGGCAACAATGCAGTCACGTATTGCGTATTGGACTCAGTTGTCGTCGCCCATAACGTTTTTTGTTTGTTTTTATGTTTGTTGGACTGTTAAATATAAATGAAGTTTTTCTAAAAAAAATAAGGCAGTTATGTGGCTTTTTATTTTGTGTACACATGAGAAATATTTGTTTATCCTTTTACTCGGTTTGGAATGTATAAATGAATTTGCAGAGTCTCTTGGATATATTTTGATTATGTTGCATTTATTTATATGTATAATACCCACATGTTTATAAAAACCTTCAACGTACAATACTTTTTATGGTAGAATGAATATAAATAATAAATAAATAAGTAGCTAAATAGCAAAATTATGTAGCGTGAAATGTGATTCCTAGTAAATTGAAAAGTTGCCTTGTGAGTAAAGAGAGAGGCTTAAAGATTTTATTATAAAAACAAAATACTATAAATATTTTAAATTAGAAATATCAAATTCAATTGAACCGGCAGCCATTTTCCATAAAAGTAAATCATCTTAAGTGGACCGCACAAATTTTTCTCACACTAATTAAATAGAAGGAAAATGAAAACATAGGAATATATACATTGTAAAATTAATCATGAAAACTTAATTTATTCAGTCATTACAAAATACATAAAATAATAGTTGGTATAATGACAACTGGAAAATAAGGTAATTTTTTATTATAATTTATTTATATTATTAGGTTAGGTTTCTTGTAACTTTCTATGAGGCGTTGCGGCGTCAATTCTGAATTGCACCATATAGAATTCTTTTAGCGATAATAAAATCGCTGTCATCAGTCAAGTAAAATTTATGATTTTATTTAATATAGTATAACATAACCGATGATTTTTGTACAAGGTAGTACACAACGATGTACTTAAACTACATTTTTACTGTAAAATTGTTTAGATCATAATACGAATTAGGCGATATCAAAAGTATTGCCTGCATTTTATTGTAGCATGCGATCCCACTATTGAATTTTGTGACATATTTTATTTACGTAGTAACAGGGAAATTTGGTAGGTAGTCATCTATTATATACAGAGTGATAGAAACATTCGGGACAAGTGGCTATTTTCTTTACTATCAATTTTAGACCTATAGTTTAAATTAAAAAGTTGGGGGCGAACTCAAATGCCAGATTTTATTGTAAAAGGTCATCATCGTTGATTTTTTAAATACAATTATGTATATTTTTTAATATTTTTGTACAGAATTTTAAATTAGCTTTACAGCTATATCAGATACTCGCATATTTATCAGAAATTAATCTAGTTATTATTTTTTTTTAAATTATGCAACTTCAGTTATACATTTTCAGTTTACCATGATATTTGTTCCTTTTTTCGTTGAGGAAATATTTTGACGATACCTGATATCATTTGTTCTAATTGTTTTTGATTATTTCTATCAATTAGAACATCATTTTAGTTGTAATCATTTTAACTTGTGATATCAGTAAAAATAAAATCTACAAAGTGATTTAATTGTTTCAAAATTCAAGTTAATTTTGTAAAAATCCTACTCTTTTGAACTAATTATTTTTCCAAGGAAATAAAAATCGATAAAGTTAGAACTGTACATATATTTGTATACTCAAAGGATATTTAAATGAATTTTGCCAACTGAAAATAATCGATATGTACGTTGTTTGTATGTATAATTCAATCCTGCGGGGCAGGATTAGAGTTTTTTACTGGCTTATAGTAATGAAATTATATTATTTAATTAACACGTACCTCTATTAATTAATATTTTCGTGAAACTTATCTAGACCTGATAGTATAATTTCCTTTGGTTCCACTCGTTGAATAATATACAATTATTTTAGTCGTTAATAATCAAAATTATTTTTTAAATCCCATAAATTTTCGGGATAAAATCGTTACTTATGTAAGAAATTTCGTTTACATACAAACTTCAGAAGAAGCAAAAAGCAATATGAAAAATTAAATCTAAATCAGTAAATACAAAAAGTAGAAAATGAATTCATACAAATTCGTAACTTTGTGCTCGTACGATTTAGATATACGTCAACAGCTAAATCGAGAAATAGATGATGACAGCAACAGACGTATTTCTTTTTGACACGAATCACAGTCAAAGTGCTGACGCCTTCGTTGCCGCCACGCAGCAACAGGGCGCCGCGACGCCGGCATCGAATTCCAGAATAACTCACAAATATTTCCTTTTTGAAGTTGCAACTTGAGCTCAAACCAAACCATACATTTCCGCAATGACTTCCATGATTCGCGCCTGGGTTTGATATATTACTTGTTCTCTGTTTCTGTTTCTGTTCCTGGGATGTGCATTGGAGTGTACATGAATTATTTAAGATTTATAAAAGTGGTTTTTTAAAATATACTTTCTTGTAGCAAAATCTCATATTTTTCAACACTGTATAACCGACAAAATTTAACAATTAGCTTAAGCGAATTCTTTCTTTGCATTAATGTCATAAATATTTTCAAATATGTGTCGCTAAAAAGTTAGTTTAAAATTATTGTTAAATGCAATTTTTTACGTGTATTATACTATACCTACTTTTTTTATTGTACATATGTGACGTAATTTGTCATTGACATTTTTATTTTTTTATTTTTGTAAACATAAAATATATAATTTTTAAATGTACATATCTCGCTTATACAAAAGACTAATTTGATAATTCTTAATATGCTAGACGCAGAATTTAATTCTCTAAAACGTTTATTTGCAGCATTTATTTCTAAAATCAAAATAATACCATGTTTTTCAAGAAACACTGTTAGCAGCTTCATGTAATGTATCACTTCCTGTTAGTCCATTTTAACCAAAATCTATTATGTTATTTCCATTGATATAGTAGTCTTATATACCATATTTGAAAAGTTTTGGATTATATTTTAATATAGTTTTTCATTAAAATCTATTATAGGCTTCAAGTAAAGTACCACATCCGGAAGTTATATAATGACCAAAAAGGAAAGTGCACAACTAGATGTTATAACAATCCTAAATACAAAATGTTCCTCTACGGCTTACCGTTTTTGAGTTATGCGAGATATATAGGTACGTACAGATGTCACGACGGAATTAGTCAAAATGAATTCAGGGATGGTCAAAATGCATATTTCTGCTGAAATCTGAAAACTGAAAATTATCGCGATTACAATACTTCCTTCACTTCGTGTAAGGAAGTAAAAATGAGGCCATGAAGTTAACGAACACACAAACGATGAAATTATTTGCAATCGTTTGTGTTTTGTTTGTTTCTATTTGTGCTTCATAAGTGATATCAGGGTTTAGAAGCAAAACGCAACGTCAATGAAAGATAACTGTGCGTTTTTATTTTATAAAAATATTACTATTTTTATTTCATGATTTTTAGCTATTAATTTTTTACACCATCTAAATTGAGCGAAACTATTCGAATCGATTTCATTTTCGATGTTTGCTTTTGCTACACAACAATACACTTTTAAACAAATAAATCGTTAAAAATAGCTTTGGTGTTTGGCCAATAGCAGACAAGGACCTACAGTTTATAGTTGACTTGAAACCATACGACTCAGTTTTATATTTTTTTGCAGTAGGGCAAAAATTATATTTTATATGAGGATAGATTCAAATGTAAAGCTTTCATTTCACTAATGATAATATATTTGCTTCTTTATGTAGTAAATTTCTTGACAGCATATTAATAGCAGAGTTTCAAGATTGTGGCTGTTTAGAACTAGTTTTACCATGAAACGTTTGAAGTAGGTAACCGCTTCGGGCAATTTAAATTTAAGAGATTTTCAATTAAAATCTTATATTAAATTTATAATTTATACAGATAAAAGTTAAAAGTGTTTATGGCGAAGCTCTCTTTGTAAATTTCACTATTATCTGAAAGATCTCAAACAGAAAAAAATAATTTGGGATGAATTAGGTTTTAGCAAAGAAGAACAGAAATACAATTAGATGATTACTAAGGTTTGTTTTGTTAGAATTTTAACAACATAAACTTAAACAAAGTGAGTCAAAACACTATAACTTCAATCGGATTAAAATATTATAATATATAAGTGAAATATTTAGAGGTATTTAAAATATCGAAGTATTTTTTTGTGATTAGTATCTACTCGTAGCTTCGTTTATATATAATATCATCACGCTTTTGATCCATTGCTTCAAATCACGCCCCCTAAAGATGTCAGTGGTGGAGAAGCCACATGGGTAATTTTTAATGTGGTGAAAATTGTTTGACGGCTCTGGGAATCGAACCGAGGTTCTCCACAGACCGACTCGATACCATTGAGCCACCTACCCCTCTGTTAATGAGTGTAACATATTAGTAACTGTGATTCCTAAAAGCATTAATTTTTGGGCCACAAAACAGCATTGGGAACAGTTGTTTTTCATTGAAGTGCGCTGAGACCATAATCAGTATTTGTGGTACACATTATGAACATTGAAAAAATTGTAAGACACAATTCTTTGCATTCCAGCAATGGTAGACAGGGCCAATTCCCAACAGATCGGCAGGTCTATAAATTCCGACTGGGGCTCCAGAGGTTTTCGACTTCCAAAGAAGCATACATTCAGTTCTTTATTATTTTCAGTTTACAAGATGAAAACAGAAAAATATGTATTTGAATACTATATATGCAAGTTTAGGTTTAGGTATTTTAATTATTAATATCTAGCATATCAACTTTTAATTAATATTTTAAAAGTATATATGTGATGCAATCAATATTATTATTTTAATGTAATCAAGAAAAGCAATTATTACAAATTTCATATTATCAAAGTGTAATACTAAATCAAGAAAATTTAAAGAAGAAAATATCTAAATTAAAGTAATATTAATCCAAAATTTAGAGAAAGAAATAAATAGATAAACAGTTATTCAAATAAACTACAATATAATATTTCTTATCAATGAAACAAACAAACAAAAACAATATTTCGGATTATAACTCAAATGTAAAGTTATAAATATCCATTGTTATGAAATATATGGCTCAGTGGTATCGAGTCGGACAATTTCCATCACATTAAAATTATTTCTGTGCTTTCCTTCTCTCCACCAACACCTTTGGAAGCCATACTTTGACGGCTAGTAACCGTACTTCACGGTAGAGTGTCACACTCAATAATGGGTAAAAAGTGTGATCTTATTTATTTTATTTTATATCCATGTAAATGTAACAGAAAAAAAACTGATTAATAGTTTAATCTGTTGTATTACTGTGTATAAATGTGTCAATAATATATTTCAATTATATTATAGACAACTTGCAATTTAAATTGCAATTCTAACCACATCAACAAAGTTTTATGATTGGATATTGAGTTTGAAATTGAAATGTGAGGAAGCAGCAAAGTAAGTTTCCGCTACATATCTGCTGTGAACTATAAAATAATTTAATTAGCTGTTATGTCGTTGGTTCAAAATATTAGTTATTACTATAATTTCCACTAAATGAGTTGACATCATTTATGAAAATGATTGACAACATTATATTAGAATCCAGCCCGTATAAATAATGGAAAAATACTGTGTAAATAAGTGGTAAGAGGGAATTGTATGAAACATCAATAAAAATTAATTACTCAAACCACTGTTAGTGCTATGGGAGAATATCTGCTCCGGGGTAATTCATTTCCACCGATTGGCGAGAGATAGATATATGATATATTATACTTTCGTTATTACGTGTTTGAAATTGAATTCATCCGTTTTTATTGAGTTTGTTACGCGAGATAACATTTTTATTTGCAATAAGAATGTTAGGTTCGTTTTAATATAAATCTATTTTTAACGATATTAGTAATAGTTTAAATTTGCTCAAGTTAATCTCAAATAATGTATTTTATGGGTTCATGACAGGGATGTGCGTGTAGTCTACTGCAAGTAATCTACGCTATTCTCTACGTGTAAACAATCATGTAGTCTACGTCTTCATTTTTCATGTAAACAATGTAGACTATGTAGACAATGAAAACACCTGTGTCCACTTAAGTCATATTAAAATTTTATCCCTAGAACTAGGGAATTTTAAAAGTTGGTAGAGATTTTTATTATTATTCTAGGGATTACATGAAAAAAAAATAGTTGTGCTGAGCGAAACGTTCAAAATTTGTCAACTGGTTACTGTTAAAAATAGCGCCAAAGAAAACTCTGTCTGGTGAGATGGCGCGTTGATCGATTTTAAAAATATGACAGTTCGCCCAAGACCCAAGACAGACATTCGTCTAGTAATGTACGAGCACTTGCTTTATTAGTTTTATTATATAAAGACCGATAATGACCCGAGCTCACGAATACGAATACATGTAATAGTTACAAAGGAATAAATTTAGGTTATGTTGAATTTTACAACTGTCAGATGCATTATCTACATTCTTTACATTGTCTACGTCGCTAGAATAGTCGACGTATTGTCTACGTGTAGATGTAGACAATTAAAGATTACACGTAGATGCACATCTCTGGTTCATGATTACTTTAAAATGTAAGATAAATAAAATATACGCTGTCTTTGATATTTAAGCATTTCTATTATTGTAATTGTCGTGAGAGGCCACGCCTGTGTCTCATGTTAAAAATATTTGACGCGAGTTACCACTTTACATTTTTGGCCAGTGTTGGGTCAGATAACGATTTTTATTGTCTAGATAATAGATACAGAGAACTTGTTGTAAATTATCTAGATAAATATAATACACATTATATGTGTTATCTAGATAATTTTCAGGTAACAGATAAGATATTTGCAAAATAAAAACGTTTCGCAGATTCACAAATCAAATATAACTTACATGTGACTTTAAACATGAAGTAAATATATATTGCAGGTTGTGAAGTAAAGAATCTAATCATTTATAATAATATTTCTTTTATTTCAAAATAATTTACTAATTATAATATTATCACATATCACATCATAATCACATTTTAGACTTTTATTGTAAAAAAATTGTTTAAATTTACAATATTTTCTAATATAAACAAAATATATGTGTTGTATATTTAAAGAAAAGAAAAAATTAATTATCTGGTATTTAATCTAAATTTTAGATAAGAGATAACATCGTTATCTAGATAAAATAAAGGTAATTTTGTATAGATAACCTAAAACATAATTATTTTATACCTCCGGTATAATAAGTAGATCTTTACATTTCCAAAGATGTAATGAATTATTTTATTTATTTAGAAAGTCATTAGTTGTCCAGTTGTACAGTTCCATATATTACAAGAAAAATAGTATTACAAATATTGAAACTATCAAATAATATTCTACAAATTGTACATCAGAAAAGATTTACCGTAAGTTCTAGATACTGTCTACAAGTGCTTTTTTAAATTGACTTACGGCCTGTTACACCGCTATCCCGCAAACATGAAAAATATATTAAATGCGCACTTATTTCAATAGTTACCAAGGATACAAACAAAACAGAAACTTGTCATAATGACAATTAACAGAACGAATTGATTTTCAGTACGTATACTTTTTCAATAATTTAAAATGCAATCGTAGAAAAATTTTATGTGTATCACGAGCTTAAAGTATCTTTTCCTCTTGCACTAATACCGTGCTTGTAATACACAAATAACTTTTATAATTATATTTTAATAATTTTGTGTAATTTGAAAGCATTTATCGTATACTGATTCTCGTTTTATCTATTTCATTTCAAATGAATGTGAGCAAACAAAAATACACACGATGTTATTTTTCAGCTGAGCAATAATATTTACAGATTATATAAATCCTTCATTTGTTTACTTTCAAGCTTGTCAAAAACATGGACAAGAAAGAAAACAAACAAGAGAATTAATTAGGAGGGGCTTTTTTGTTCCCTGCCCAGTTTTTTCACATACAAGGCAACGCTATTAAGCCCTCCAACTCACAGGGAATAATTATAACGTGTACAATTTGTCAGTACAATGGCGTGCAAATGTTCCAAGCTCACTTCGGAGGAACGCTGCCTCAAAATGACTGCTGTTAGGGACTGAGTCGTGTTTGTTAATAGTAAGGAAGCATATTATGAAAACGTGAGTGGGAGCGAGGTGAACCTGAATGGTACACTAATTGTTCATTTATCTAAAGTTATGGTGATAATAATAGGCAGTATTTCTGGTATAGTATAATACAGTGAGATTAATAATGTTAATAGCAATTATGTCTCTTCAATATTATAATACAAGTGAGAATATACAGATGTCTCTAGTACGCGGAATCTCGAAAATGATGTTTATATTTATTCAAAAAAAATTTATAGGGTATTAGATATGAGTAAAAATATGAAAATAGCGAATATTTTCAAATAACTTTTATTCAAAAGTAGTACAGAGAAAAGTATCGAACAAAAATTGAGGATACTAAAGATCTTTTTATTGAAATGAAACGGATAGCTTCCAAATACATATTTAAAAAGCATTTTTTTTCTTTTTAATGATGTCAAGTTTGCTTGATTTAATTAACATGATTAATAAATATAATTTATTTAACGTGAATGTTTTTTCTTTGCTCAAGTAAGTCAAGTATGATATAATAAGCTTGTTAATAAATTAATTTTTATCCCAATTTATTTAACTTCTATTAAACATATTTACTAATGCATTTAAGAAAAAAACACTTAGAAAGTTTAACATAGTTGAAAAGTGAAAAAAAAGTTATCAACTAAGCGTTCCATTTAAAAAATGTAACTTTATGTCATATCTCAAAATTGGTATAATGAAAAAATAGATTAATTTTCCAATATAAAGAAGGTTATAGTATCTATAATTTTTATTTGAAACTTTTCCCTCTATTTTCTTAATACTGAAGCAAATAGAATTTTGTAATTTGACATTTTAATGAGGAGAATATCTAAAAAAATACGTTCATGGCATCATAAAAGTTTTTGCAATTCATAAATAAGGCAAAAATGCATCATTATTTTTTTCTGTCTGTATTTTCAAAAATAAAATAAAAAAATGGAATTATTTTTTACAGAATCTTGTATTTAAGTTACAAAATAAATTGGAAGTTTCTTATTCTAATAAAATATAAAACAAAATTTGTTATTTCTTTATCATCTTAGTTTACAATTTACTTGCTACTGAAAATATATTCTTTTTACTTAGATAGATAACATGCTGCAATACTGAAAATCTCTACAAATCAATAAAGAAATACTGTATAGAACCAACAACTAAAAAATAAAAGATTCATTAATAAAAGTTGAAGTTAAAGTACAAATTACATTTGCAAATACAGTTAGTTCATTAGTATTCCTAAGGGAACAGTAGGTATTCGATGAAACAATGTTGGCGCACAATGTATTCTATTGTGCAATATAAATTTCATTATTATTGCAGAGTAACTGCAATGTCGCTGAATTACTAACATTAATGAATTAGTTCAAATGCAAATAAACTTGTAATCATCGAATTTGTTACAATAACTGTTACTAAAAGTGAAAAACTTATTTCAATTTTAATTAATACAATATATTTCTTTATGATTTTTATTTCGAGTGTATTTAACCTTCAACTTGACTAATCATAATTTTACAGCTTCTAGTATTAGTATTAATTTTTTTTAATTGATCATGATTTTAAAGAATTTTATATTTATTTATTTATTTATTTATATTACGCTGTACAACAGGATCTTAATCCCAATTACAGTACAGGGTCCGCACTCACCGAGCCGCAGTGTAGTAGTTTATATAATTTTTTAGCTTGAGAGAGATTCGAACTCGGGATCTCCGGATTCGAATTCTGTATTGCTATCCACACCACCATACTGACGGACGTATGTATGCAAAAATTGATTCTATATTATATACTGGGCGCCCCATTTAAATGTACCATCACGAATAACTCGAGAAATAAGAAAATGTGCACCCTGGAGATCGGGGGCGGATTTTGACAAAACCGGGTGTCCTTGGAATCATCAAACTTTTAATTCGGAACATTTTTTGATCCGATACAAAGTTTTCGAGTTATTCGTGGTACATCAAAACCAGGG
Source organism: Pterostichus niger (assembly GCA_947425015.1). Taxonomy (NCBI): domain Eukaryota; kingdom Metazoa; phylum Arthropoda; class Insecta; order Coleoptera; family Carabidae; genus Pterostichus; species Pterostichus niger. The sequence continues at coordinate 7,528,281 of OX380335.1, read as the reverse complement.
ATGTGCGCGTAGTCTACTGCAAGTAATCTACGCCATTTTCTACGTGTAAACCATGATGTAGTCTACGTCTTCATTTTTCATGTAAACAATGTAGACTATGTAGACAATGAAAACACCTGTGTTCACTTAAGTCAGATTAGAAATTTTATCCCTAGAACTAGGGAATTTTAAATGTTGTTAGAGATTTTTATTTTTATTCTAGGGATTACATGAAAAAAAATTAGTTGTGCCGGGCAAAACGTTGAAAATTTGTCAACTGGTTACTGTTAAAAATAGCGCCAAAGAAAACTCCGTCTGGTGAGATGCGTTGATCGATTTAAAAAATATGACAGTTCGCCCAAGACCCAAGACAGACATTCGTCTAGTAATGTACGAAAACTTGCTTTATTAGTTTTATTATATAAAGACCGATAATGACCCGAGCTCACGAATACGAATACATGTAATAGTTACAAAGGAATAAATTTAGGTTATGTTGAATTTTACAACTGTCAAATACATTATCTACATTGTTTACATTGCTGCGTCGCTAGAATTGTCGACGTATTGTCTACGTGTAGATGTAGACAATTAAAGATTACACGTAGATGCACATCTCTGATCAAAACGGGACACTCAGTATTTATTTATATTTTTTACAGTGTAAGTATTATAACGCATACAAAATGCTGCATATACAACTTGTATCATACAAATGTAACATTTCACAAACTAAAAGAAATATCTGAGACATAACAAATCATAAATACGAAAGCATCAAAGTTGTAGTGACTTGTCATGAATGTATGTGCGTCTAGAGACTGGAAGTTTTTGTCATCTAGCTGACACTTGGTGAATTGTCACTGGATATACGAAGTGTTCAAAGAAAACAGGAAACTAAACGACATCATATAAGAAGTATATCTTTAATGCTATTTTTAAAATGAATTGTTTTATAATAGCGAATCAAATAAAAAACTTGTATTTTGTTATTTACGATATTACAACTAGCATTCTAATTAAATTAAATAAAGAAGTATGCGAACATAATTCGTTTCAGTTTTGATTTTAATAAATAAGTTATTTTACTTATACATATTAAATTTTTGTACTTAGGGCAGTTTCACATGAGTGGTATTTTATCGGACGATTTTTTATCATACAATTAAAAAATCGTACAGTAAGCTTTATTATATAAAATTCAGTAGCAAAATCCAGAAAAAATTCTCTCGTGTGAAACAGCAGTTTAGGTTACCGTATGATTTTTTTATCGTATAATAAAATATCGCTCATGTGAAATAGCTCTTATTATTTATGATCTTAAAGAAAAATGTGTATTTCTGAGCGTAACATGACTTTTATATCAATCATATCCTAGTATGATGAATATGTATGATAAAAATTAATTTGAATGTCTTAATTTTTTTAATTTATTATATAAATTTCTAGCTACGAAAAAGAAATACTTTTTCGCTTATAATTTTAATATTCTTATTATTAAATAACTTTATTATGTATCACGATATTGATATCTTTTAGCTCATCCACTTTGAAAGAGACGAGCGTAATTGATCGGAATGGTGTCTAAATTATCGACAATAATTATAATATTTTATACAGAACCATTGGACTCCATAGATGAGCAATTCAACTTTGGTTTAAGGGGATGTATGTATGTCGTTCATTCGATCGCTCGGTCGTCGGTTGTTGGTCGTTCACATTTTTTTGTGGTTCGTAAACTCCTCCCGTAGTTTTCAATCAATTTGAATAAAATTTTGTTACAGATTTACAAGTTTGGAGATGTTCTAACCGTTTCAATTGTTAAAAAAAAAATCAGTTTCGCAATTCTATAATTGTAAACTAATTTGAACCAATTTTTGTGTATAGGTCAAGTTGATCCTATAGATGATTTCATTTCCTTAATTTTGAAAATTGTGTACTATGTATCTACTGAGATAATTGACGAGCCATTATATTTAAAGGATTCGTGTATAAAATTCAAAACTAAATCGATTGTCAATTGAAGAGTTTGATGCAAAAATTAGGTTTCGAAATAATTTTTTTCAAGTGTGAATCTTATGTACTCTTTTTACATACAAATATTCTCCCTCAAACTAATAACTTTTTTATATCGTACATGACCGATTGTTGCACCAAAGGTTCCGGCGATATTTTTTTACATAAAACTTTATAAAAAAGTGAAAATCACGTTTGGTTTTTGCACTGAATTCTTCAATTTTCTTATCAATATAAATCATATATCCTATTTAGTTATGCGTAAAATTAGATTATTAATTAAAGAAAATGAAAATTCTTAAGATAAACTTATATATTTTGATATCACAATTTACCATCCAATAACAATATACATCGACAATATATATATATATATATATATATATCTCAATTATTTCAAATTATAAATAATATAAATAAGAATTGGTTAAAAATATTTGAAAACTCTTGAAACACACAGTATACATTGATATATGAACTGAGCGGAAGAAATAGAAACAGACAAATACAAAAAGTCCATTTTCTATCCCGTCTCACGTCATTTATTTTACTCGGCGTGATGACATGTTTTTGCAGCAAAGAACATACCAGAAAAAAATTGCTAGCGTAGCAGTTTTTGTTTAGTAATACATTTTACTTATGAAAGTTTTTAAATGAAAATAAATTTTTGTTATTATGTAATTTCCGTTTCAGTACTTTTCAGAGTCGTAACTACGAATTTAGCGCTCAAGGCAAGAATATAAAATTTGTCTAAAACATGCATTCGTTAATTACTCAGTATTTAGTTTATTCCTTAATGAGGGATGAATCGAACTTTATAAATTCATGATATTGCTTCGCAAAACAAACTAGACTAAATAAGTAATAGAAGTAATAATAAAATCTTAATTTGAATATAACAAAAAAAAATATCACGCAGTAATAGTATATTATGCAATAAGTTTATATTAATTTACACGAGTTGCATACACTATTTTTCCCAATGGCTCACATACACAAGAGTTCACTTCGAAAATTAGTGTCAATATCCTTCGGAACGCTATCATGCGGAAATACAATCACTAACGATTTCATTACGACTTAATAGTGTAAACGACTACCCGAAACTAACTTAAGATATTCGACGACTCGATAAATTTGTAATAATCATTACATAAATATTTACATTCATTATAATAAAAAGAAATGACTTAAGTAAAGACGAGACTAACTAATTCATGTGATGAACGATGAACATAAAATGACTACGATAAAAATTAGAGTAGATGTATTATTTATAACCAAACTCAGTGCTTTCAAGAAAAAAGTGGTCATAATTTGTATATCATGTAAGTCCATATATATCTTAGATCGTACGTATTATTATTCTGTTATAATAAAATTACAATACTTCGTTTAAACTGTTCTAGATAAATTATATGTTTGATATTTCATAATCCTACTATTTCTTCTCTCGGGTTACATTTAATAATAATCACACATAGGAGGAAATTTCCCATGACTCTAGAGGTATACATATGATATCTGTACGACCATTCTTCCATGTTATTCAAATACAAATTATATAATACTTACGATATATAAATAAATACATAAATAAATATCTAATACTGTATTGACTGTTTGTATGAAACTAACAATAAATAAGGGAGGAAACAATAACTTTCTTCCCATGTTACCTGTTTATAAAAATTACTTTAAAAATATGTATTAAACATCATAAAATTAATTTATTTGCAAAGCTAGAAAATTAAATTGTTCGTAATGTTAATAAAAAGAAAATACATACATATATTTATATTTTTATAATTTTCTAGTTGCTAGATACATTGTGATTATGTAAATAAACAAGACTTCAAAATGAAATAAATACCATACAAAAATTGTCATAAATAGTTATGTCGAATCTACATTCCCATTGGAAGTTTGTAGATACCGCAGAATAGATTTCTCTTCGTGAGCTACCCACTTATTGATCAAGCGAGCAGGGTGATTATTTACAACTTTTGTTAGGAGAACAAAGTTTTTTAAACAAAAGAAAGAATTATAGCGTAGTTTTTCACAAGTAAATTCAAGTTTTACCGAATACCTCTTCCGCTTCCTTCTTCCGATTATATTCTTGTACTTAAACTTCGTTGTAAAAAAGGATACAGTTTGTTGGATTAGGTAATTTTCGCCGGACATGGCATTTTTAGCCAACAGGAAATATTGGCTGTTTAAATTAAATTTTAAATTTTAAATAGTCCTCGGCAATTTAAAACCCCGCATGGTAATTCTACCGGTGAATATTTAATGGAAATGGTAAAGTCTCCAGGGATTGTATACATTAACTAGACTTGTATTTTATTTAAAAGGACTTTATAGATGGATTTTCTGAACCAATCGGATTTCTCGCTTAGAAATTTATAGGACTCGTTCCAGTCAATTTAAATCCTACAATTTGTTGCTTTTGCAGTTCTGCGTTTACAAATATTTATATCTGTTGTTATATTGTAGCAAAGTTGTACAGAAGTAACTTATTTTTAAATTTATAAGATAATGATTCACTTTGAATTAAAACCAATTTTTTTTGAACATCCATTATCTTTATTGGTGAAAATACTTTGAACATTTATTACACAACGTTTCGATAGCAGATTTTTTGCGCTATCGAAACATTGTGTAATAAATGTTCAAAATATTTTCACTAATAAAGATAATGGAAGTTCAAAAAAAATTTGTTTTAATTCAAAATGTACAGAAGTATATTATTCTATCATTCTATATTCTTTTACAAATATTCAGATTTATGTAAATAATAATAATTGGTTTATTCCGAAAATGGCACTCATTTCATATTACTATGTGTAAAATATTGTAAATCTGTGGATTGTTACCATAAATATATTTGTAATCTTGTTTGCGTATTTTTTAATTCAGAACCAATATTGTTATTTTAAGTTTATAATAACATTCTTGCATGTAAAAGTCACAGATTAATAGAAAGCAGGTAACTAACAACAATTTGTTTAGTTTAAAGACACTTTCCTAGCAGTATTTATGACAAAAACTTTTGAAATACTCAATAATTATTTCCATAAGAATTAATACAATGACATTAATATCCGATCGGTGGAGTTTTAAAATCAGGACATCACTGAAGTATTTGTAGCTCATGTGGTACTGGAGCAGTTACCAAATATGTGCAAAATTCGGAACTCAAATGCTTGCGAATTGATTTTTTCAAAAATTATTTTTAAACAATTTACGTTCTACAATAACAGAAGAGAGGTTGTCGAAACTATTTGTTTTGTTCAATGCAATTACAGGATATTTAGATGTAAATGCGTGATGCATGTAGCTTTTGTTTCTAACGACAAATTATTTTTTCACTCAAATTTATTACGTTCACATTTTTTACTCCATAATCAATATAAAGTACTAGAGATTCTTAATTATTCCTGAGTAGTCATTTAGTCACTTGTTAATAGCTTTTTGTCAAGTGAAAACTATCAGCCTGTATTATTATATTATATCACAAGACAATTGTCAGACAAATATAAACAAAAATATAGTTATATGAGCCAGTTTGCTTACCCAACTACTTCAGGTATATATATATACAGGATGTTTCAGGATTAGTGTAACAAAATTTAACAACTTATTCTTGATGTTATTTTGAGTAGAAAATAAGAACATAAGTCCTACTCCTTTTGATATCAAAATATACGAAGTCAAAGATTTAAAAATAAATATCAAGTTATAATTAAACAAATTTGAGAAAACAAAGCACAAAATAGCTAACAAAACATAAAATATAATCTAAATATATTTTAAACATGAAATAAAGCAACACAACATGGAACAATAGAAGATAACACAATATGGAAAATGAAAAAATTTAACTCGTAACGAGCGTTACCATTAAAAATCCATACACAAAAACAATGTTTACATATTCCGCAGTACTAAATACCTCCATTGTGAAACAAATAGTGGAACAGTGTTAATTTAAATGAAGGTTTAATTTTATTATTGCATGTTTTGTTTTTAAAAGTATCTTGATTACAAAATTTAAAAACTTGCTCTTATTTATAGAACTCGGACCTCTTATATTTTGGTAACCAAAAGAAATAGGACTTATATTCATAAGACTATTTTTTTCATTAGTTCTGAAACAGCCTGTATAGCTGATTTTATATGATACTATTAAATTTCTTTGAACTGTATTATTGTGAAGTAATAATAACAATGAATAAAATTGAGTTACCATGTTTTAAGCGAATAAAACCTGAGTTTTTGGCACCCTGTCATGGACGCCGGATGTCGTATAAACACAAAACAACAAGGATACGAATATGAATGAACATGGCATCAAATCAGACCGCAGGTTTTAACTTAGTCATGATGTAAAAAATGGTTCAAATATTTCAGCACACTCACTTTTTCATAACTGTCAAGTAATCTGTAATTTTGTTACGGAATGGATATACGGCACATTTTTTACGTACGGTTTAGCATGCAAGCTGTTATCCGGACAAAAAACTTAATTCTTTTTGCTTTATCAAGTAATAAATTGAGTAGAATCGCCGTCTCCCGACCACTGAAGAGTATAGAACGTAATTTACTTTCCATTCTGGTTCCGGCGCTGTACTGAATGACGTAACAGCGCCCTCTGACACGATTGCCAACGCAATAAATAACCTCGGGAACTAACAGACGCCACCGACATAATATTGGTCCAGGCGTTTTATGGTGCTACACTCGGTAAATATTTCATATCCGCATGACATGAATTTTTTGAGTTATTTTCGCGCAACTTGATACATGAATTGAAGTATGAATATTATTAGGATAATGGAGCGAAATATTTACATGCGTCCACGCAGTGTAAAGAATTATTGACAACTAATGGACCTTTTATGATGTATTCTTTGCAATTTGTATCACATAATAAGTAGTACACAAATATCGTCATTTCCTTCATACAGTAGATATGGAACCTTGTTAGACGATCAGTTTGAGTTTGAGCACACCAGGCGTACATTTCTGAAATTATTTGACAAGTTATAACAGACATATAGGCATTTTAATTTGCATATACAAATAAGAAAAATATTATTTAATATTTACAAATTTGAAAAAACAAATTAGTTTTTACAACGACTACATTTTGAGATTTAATATATCAAACTCTCAAAATTTTGATAGATCTTAAATCATTCTTATTATTATGCTGCATTTATCACATGTTAGTTTGAACTCCAATCAAACAAATTAAATCTGAAAATCTTAGATATTTGGAAATTTAGGTATACATATGCCGGGAAAATATCTGAATCGACGTATATCTAATTGCTCTTTCGATTTTCGCCCTTTTAAGAAATTTTAGTTTTCCCGAATTTTAAAACATATTTTCGATTTCTTAGTAAACTAGAATGTCCATAAAGTAGAAGTAGAAACTACTATATTATTATTAATAATAAATTTTTTAGTCATTTATTTGTTGTTTGGCACGTTTGGTTTATTGAAAAAAGTAATCTGTTGCAAAATCTCTTACCGTTCAGAAATTTATTTTACTCGTACATACAGTATGAAGAAAAATTCGAAATTATTTTCAATGAAAGCAATCATATCTGTAAGTTGTATAGATTAGAAGTTTTTTTTTTAATATTAGTAAAAATCTCAGACTCCTCAGAGCATCGCAATTTATATGAGTAGTCCTCAATATAGAAATAGTAGCGGTCAGTACTTTTACAAATATGAAAAACAAATTATAAATCCTAATGTATACAACATAGAAATATAATTTCTTCACAAATAAAATATTTTCAACTTTCCTTAACAGACTATTATTGTCATTACACTAAATATTTCGCACAACATAAATATACAAATTAAAGTTTCATGCAGAGGTATAGAAACAGCCTGTATAAATAATTTATTATTAACAATATATAAAATGGGGTAGGTGGCTCAGTGGTATCGAATCGGCCTCTGGATTTAAGAATCCGGATTTGATTCTCGCAGCCGAAAATTTTCATCATATTGTGGTTCCTCCTTCATTAACATTGGGGGAGGGGGGGGTGATTTGACGGCTGGTAAACACACTTCACTCAGTAATGTGTGAAAGGCGTAATGATATATTTATTATATTTGTACTATAACTTAATGCAGCAGTTCTTAACTTTTTTTATTACGGACCCCTTTCAATATATTTTTTTGGCGTGTACCATTTAGGCTTAACTTAAGATTTTAAATTATAAAGTGCAACAAATATATATTTAAAGTTTGCTATTAAGGGCTTTCATGTATAGAGAGAAGGGCAAAATAAATAAATTTGTAATAATGATTTTATTAGACTTATTCTATATCTATACAAATTTAAAAACAACAATAATATCAATGAATTTAAAAAAAATTCTAGATTTCAGTCAATTTATTTTTTAACACGTGCGTGGTCTGAATGCCTTGCAAGTCATATAAACTCCATGATAGATTTGGGTTTGAAGCCACGTAAATTGTACAGAACTCTCAGCTGTGGCAATGAAACAAATGGCGTCAGGGATAATTTGGTGCATTTAGTGCATTATTTAGAGTACCTTTTCAAATTATTTGTTTCTTTATTTGATGAAACGTAATTAATATTTTATTAACTTTTTCAACCCTACCAAATACGTAACACCATCAAAATCCTAAGTCTCTTTGGTAGATAAAGTTAATTTTAAACATAAAACACAATCATAAGTGATAACTGAATACATTGAAAAACATTTTTGATATCTTATAACAAACATGTTTCACAAAAAAGCAATCAATACAGAAATACTAATTACATTTCATGCATTTATAAACACTTTAATTACAATACAAATACAAACAAGAAACCTGATTATAGTGTAAATTGTATTCAATGCACGCGGCTCTAGAGCTTCTAGCGCCGCTTGAGTTATATATAATGCACGAAAGTATATCAAATATCGGTATCCAAATTTGATACAAACCTTATTTATATAGTTACTACACATAATTTTAGATCTGAAAAATATTAAAACGTGTTAAAAACTCAACCTATTTTTTCTATCAGTTATGCTGCATGGACCATCCGCAGGAGATGAAAAAAAAATACGAATAGAAATTTATATAAATCATACAATTGTATTAAAAATTTGACTTTGTTATTTTATTTCATACATATTCAATCAATAAATCATATCATCACATCATTGTTATTAATATTAATAATGACAACAATAATTATAAAATACAAGTTGTGTAAGAAAAGATATATATTCATATTATTAACCGCTGGTTTAATGTATTTATAATTTTTTTTAAATATGTATTTTTTTATTTATATTTATCTTTTGTTGTTGTTTACAACAAATGCGCATAACTGCATATTTTGGATTCATACAATTAATTAAAAAGTTGTGTGAAATGATGAAGTTAATGAAAGTTTTTTTTTTGTTTAATTTTTTACATATTGAGTCTATTGAACTTAGCGGCACCAGGGTTAAATATTGTTCACTTACATCCCTATATTTTATATAGGTACCAACTTTTTATAATTTATTTTATTTTTATTGTAAACAACAAAGCAAAGATAGTGCGTAGAAACAAATGATTTATAATTATTCAGCATTATAATAATTGTGTACATAAGATCTACAATACTTCATTGTTAATTTGTTGACAATTTCTATCCATTGTATCGTGCCATAGCAAGTTAATTAGTTCACGCTCCCATTATATCCTTACTAGAGCAATTTTACCATTCACAAAACCTGAAAACAGTATTCAGTGCTTACATATATTCTCTATAATCTGGAGTTAATCTGTCAGCGTGATTCGTTGAGTAACCTTTGTTTCCCAGAACAGCAGCGAATGGACTAACCGCTTTTGTTTGATAAACCGCACCTGAATATTTACCTCTATGGTCAACAGCAGTAACTTGTGTGTTTCATGTTGTGTCTATATTGAGATTATTAAATTGTTATTGCTGTATATGTCTAAGGCGTATTTCTACTAACGAGATGTGGACATAGGCAGGTAACATGAAAAAAAGGTTTCTTTCAAATAAAAGCTATTCCGCAAATAAATACTTATTGTACTCGTATTATGCAGTCTACAATCATGTCGTAATTTTAAAATTTATCTGTTCGAATCAACTATTTGATTAACAGAACTCACTTTGACTATCAGTCTTTTAAATACCGAAAAACACTGTTTAGTTTCGCTTTTAAAATTAACTTCAAACTTAGGATTTTAGGCCTTAGATGTCTTAATATCAAACTGACATCTGCGGCTGTAATGATACTCATAACATTCCTAGGTATGTTAATAGCTATAAAACACCAGTTTATAACTACTAATATTTAAATACTCATGACGAGAACTTAATATAAATTTCTATTGATGAAATAAATCACACTCTTTTTATGTGAAACATTTAATCAGATATCAATAACTTGTGACTTTTAAAACAAAGAGTTTATGTATTTATACTGGTAAATAATAAAAATTATAAATTTCTTCAAGATGAGTGAGCCAGACTTTAGATATGACCACAATGTGTACACATTTAAAGCAAATTCTTGTAAAAATGTATATACTTACTTAAATTGTAATATATTTACGCACATTGTTTCAAATTTTTATGCATTTATCATTATTAATTGTAAGTTGTAGCTATAATTGATAGGCCACAAGATGAAGTGGATACATCAATATGAATATGACAGTGATTGACTATGTGTTTTCGGAATTAAATAAACCTTTGTACTGACTAGCTCGACCTCAACTTACATATCAAGTAACCATGGTAATTAGAAACAAGTACAATTATTTCGACACCCTAGTAATATAGCTCCGGGCGAGATCTTAGTTTAGGCCGGCCCTGTATTTATCTCCCTGTTTAATTATCCACGTAACGTGTTTGAGAGTCGATTCGTTGCGTTTGCCTTCCTCAGGCAAATTGTTGATAATCGCCAGTCACCAACGTTTCCTGTATCCAGTGTCCCTGTTTTACACTCCCGAAGATTATAAATTACAAAATACAAATGACTTGTTCCATTGCTTCAGGTCTAAATAATTGTTATTATTCTCATTGTGGTGTTATTACCTTTGTTTTGTCTTGCGATATTCCAATGCAAAATTAGCATATTTCTGAATATTCGTAGATACTGTTGAATATTACCGAGAAAGAGGTGTTTGTGGTTGGACAAATAAATTACGTAATATGACAATTTGATTTATGGGTTTATAGTTTGTTTTCTCATACTGATGTAGCGATATAAGAATAATTTTAATATTAATGTTATGAATGTCAGATCTAGAAGTCAGATTATTTACAGCAACTTGACAACTGCAAACGAAAGTCTTTCTGTTAATAATTAAATCAACAGTTTTTGAAAAGACTTTATAAAAATTAATATATATATATCATTTTATTATTCTTAAAATAACTTGGTGGTTCAGTGGTATCGAGTCGGCCTGTGGATCTTGAGAACCCTGGTTCGATCCCCACAGCCGACAAACAATTTTCACCAATTTAAAAAATCTACCCCTGTGGCTCCTCCTCCACTAATATGTTTGGAGGTCGCGAGTTGACGGCTGGTAACCGCACTTCACGTGAAAAAATATATCACTTACCGAGATCTGCTTAGGCAGAGTGCCACACCCAGTGATGGGTAAAAGGCGTGATGATATATTTATTTATTTATTTAAAATAACTTGGTATAACAAATAATTTATGTTTCTAATTTATTTTCGGACAGTAATAGTAAAAATTATATTTTTCTATTACCGAGTGTAAAATTTGTTTCCTGTAGCATCAAATTCATGACAAATAATATATTTTAAATCAATGTGCGGTTGCTAGAAGTGACAAATCTATAGAATTTTCAAGATCCAAAATATTCTTTTTGATTTACTAAAAATCAAATAATATTTATATTTAAGTAATTTTTGCATATTGTGCGAAAGAAATTTCAAACTAATAATATTATTTATAAATAAACAATTATCCAAAGAAAAGCATGTACGATCCTACTTTTTTATTGTAATAAAAGTATTGAAATGAGCATATATATCTATGAATAGTACTTTCCATACTTTTTGTCTTCAAAGCGAAGCATTTGACTTTTTCTTCTATTTTCTCGTTTATGCAATCGAACATCTCTATGTCATATTCCACAGAATTGAAAATATCAAAAACTTTATCCACTTTTCTCTATTTGCATGGAAATCCCCGAGCAGAGGCACAGAATCGGAAAATAGTCGAAGCGCGTCGCGATACAACACACCAGCGTTCAAGAATTTGCATATTGCATTAGTCAGCATATACACAACACCACGATAAATTCCACTATAACTGACTCCAATTTACTTCACCTCTCCCGACGCCATTAATAACGTCATACTCGATAGTGCTGTATAAATATCAATGTGCAACAAGCTATTCCAGTAAGGACCATTATGAAAACTTAAAGTGCTCGTGTCTGGAAGATACTTTGAACTTCTTTTTTAAAAATTAAAATCGATTTAATGGTGTAAGCAGGATTTCTTGTTTCCATAATCCAACATAACATAAGATATATTCCAGGTTTTATAGTAGAAAGATTCTGTTACGTTTTCATAGCATATGAAAAAGAAGGCAGATTGTTTCTAGAAATATTCAGAATTGTTCATAGTACGGTATTATTATTGTCGGGTGTGTTACAACAAGCAGGTCATATACGTTTAACATGTGAAATCAGTTTTTTTGGTGCACATTGCTACTGAAATTATTATAGACAAAAATGCTTCATATAAATTATTAATTAAATTCTAAATAAAACAAACCAAATTAAAATGTTGTATCCATTACATAAAATGGCAAAGCAAAAAGTAAATACTTTTAGTGGGATGCCTTAATAATAAATTTTCAACATTTGGCATCAAGTTAGGTTTAATATCAAATCTCCTCGGTTAGAGATGTCTATTCTGTTCCTTTTTTTCTTATGAGATTGGCAACCGCGCTGAAACCTCTGTCCACTAGATATGAGGATAGAAAAGCAATTAAAAACTTTCTCGCGATATACCATAATACGGGATAAGTAACAGGTATGTCTTTTTAAAGCCAGAATTGCTGATATCCGTTTCTAAACTGTACCTTAAGTTCTTCGTTAGTGCTTATTCCGATCAGTTCCTCTTGTAATGTATCATCCATTTTTTCAATATCACCACATGGATTCATTATTCACTGTGGTATTACCAGAGTCAAAACATCCTCAAAGCTAGTTTTAAATCTGTATAGAAGGCATGTAAAATACAGAACGCAGGTTGAAAGGACAAGAATTTTTACTGCTCGTATGCAGGTAACTATATGATATTGGTATCATTATGTGCAAGATTTTACAAGTTCAAAGTGACCACAAAGCGAATAGCCTAACTAATACTTACACAGTTTGATGAAATATACTAAATTAATTACCACGTAATTAAATTCAATTTAATTAACGTATAATTCAATAGAATAAAATAGTGTATTATAAAATCTTTACTTCGCTACTAATATTATAATTGCGAAAATAAGTAAAAGACCGTAATGTATTGTCGAATCTCAGTCAAGCTAAAAATTATATGAACTACCACACTGCGACTCGGTGAGTGCGGACCCTGTACTGTAATTGGGATTAAGTTCCTGTTGTACAGCGTAACATAAATAAATAAATATATGTACAGAGTTATGAAACAAAATAACATAATTTGAAAAGTGCCAAAGATATAAAACAAGTCAGTCAAATTTAAAAATAAATATATGAAATTTCTGGAATATTCTGCTTGTTATAGCTGTAGGGATATATCCATTTGCGAAAATTATATATTATCTAATTTATTAAATACGCCAAAAGCGTAAAATTTTAACGTACTTGAAAAGCCTAAACAAACACAAAAATAACTAGAATATAAAGTTTCTCTTCTGAAAATGAATTTGTGCCGTGCGGTTAATTAAAACAAATTAAATTTTCATCTAGATTAAGTACGTATGCCTTCATATTTCAGCATGTATCATCAAAAGCATTAACCCAAATTTTACTTGTCTTATAATTAATAATATTACATCCATCAAGAGAGTGCGACTGACCCTGATTAGGACAAATGATATAACATATCCAGAAAATAATTTACTAATTATACGGTTATAACTTACATCGCATTAAAAAGTATTTTTTCTCATTAGAAATTATAATTAGATTCAATTTTTATAAGTGTAGGTATGTAACTAATGATAGGCTTTATACGTAAGTATATTTATATTTCGTAAAAATAAAATTAAAATATATTGAAAATCATACTATATTAATTAACAGCCAGTAGAAATATTGTATGAAGCATGATTACCATAATACTCGTAATATAAAGATTTTCATTACTTGATTTACCTAAACAAAACTAAAAAGTTGAAATTTTTTCCTGTCAAAAATATCTGTCGTGGTCCACACATATAGATGAATATGTTGTTGGACTGTATTCAAAAAAATTCTGGAAAGAATTAATGCTCTAGGAAAATTATAAGTGAGAATTTCAGTTTTCTAAAAATTAAGTAAATGAATAATTCTTTATTCTTATTCATAATATTTCACCAAGTGCCAACGGCTCATACTTTTGATATCATAATTTATTATTTTATGCAACAACTTTTAACAAAAATATCGTTACTATGGTGAATTAAATAAGCAAAGCAACTGATTATACACAATAAGTGGAAATAAATTTGAGCAGTCACTATTAAGTATTTTTTTAATTTTAGAATTATTTATAATACACATAAATACAACTTTTTATTATGTGTTTTACAACAATATTCCACAGTATATTAAATAACTTCTATTACTACTTTATTAAATTCTGTCTTTCCTTTTAAATATGCTGTTAGTATCATAAATCTGCAGCATAAAAAATACACATTCAAGAAAATTATCTCACTCAGCCTTTAGCACCGTGAGCTACATTTTTTCTAGTGGGTAATTCCTTAATTAGCTCACTTATGAAGTAAATAATTAATATTAATTGAATTATTTACTTCTGTACTATTATTATTGTAAGGGCTATTGGCGTACTAGAGAATAAATTTGTCGATATTCTGAATACGGCAAATACATTTTTCCACGAAGTGTACACAATAATTTTTTTTACGATCGTGTAAAAAGTTAATCTTTTCGCATTCATTTTTATGCGAAAAACGTTACTTTAACGAATTAGTATGAGAAGTGTTGTATTTTATTAGCAATGTGAGAGAAAGCATTTAGTTACTACGAAACAAACTTAATTGCAGAATTTGAGATGAAAAATATGTTTTTAAAGTTTGAATTATAAATAGTAAAATTAGTAAGATTAGTTAAAGATTGATCGCAGAAAAACTAGTGTATACAACATAATATCTGTTAAAAGTATCTTTTAATGTATTAATGGATTTACATTCACACAATAAAGTGATACTTTCCAAACTAGTTGAGTAAATAACTATTATGCAACTGTACATGTTCACATTTTCTATAATCCAGGAAACGATAATAATTTGTGACATTTATTTTCAACAAATATTTGTTATTTCAGCAGTTATGCCGAATGTTGCCATTTGCCAATAGAAAATCATATAAAAAAGATAAACTTCGTGGATAAAATTGCATACATGAATGATAACTTTTTTTTTATATTTGTAAAAAAATATAATTATGCAAAAAAATCTGGAGCAATAGGTATAATAATAATGTATTTGATCAAATTGATATAAAATGAAAAGCGAACAAGTGCGGTATAGTGAGGCGCGATTCCGAAGTAACAGAGAAAACTAAATAAATTAGCGTTAATTATGCATGTGTTTCTAAACATACATTCACGCAAACACTTCGTATAGCCGCGGTTTGCGCGGCTTTCGCTGTGTTAGTGTGCGGTTTAGCACGGATATGCCTTCAAATACATCATAAAGTTATGACACGTTTAAATTTCATCCGTGAAGGTTTAATTAAAGTTATAAAGTTCAGTTTGAAATCTTTGTTAACTTCTGGTATGTAGGTACTGTTTATAGAAAAATATCAAGTGGATTGTATAATAAAACAAAAAACATAATTAGATAAGGCTAACTTCAGACTTGGTACAGATTTTACATTAATGAAGATGTGTTGTACGGATGGCACAAGAGTTACTTTATGATTTTCATAGACAGATTTGTACTGCTAAACTTTTAACAACTGGTTCATCAAATAGAGAAAATAGGCCCTCAAGTTATTTTTAATCGTTGGTCCGCGAGCCCTAGATTCACGAATTATCAGTAATTTTATTTACCGATTTCAGAATATTAAACCTATGTTTACATGCACAAAAGTAGGCTGGTAAGTAAGTAATAACTATATTCTGTACGGTAATATTACCATACTGACTTGTCAAAACAGTCAAGAAAATGAAAATAAAATACAATGATAATATAACACTATTAATACAAACGGAACTCAATACAACAATAATACAAAGATTACTCATCCTGCTTATCATAATATATATTAATTGTACAGTCTTTCAAATTATAGATGACTACATTACGACGTTTAAATAGAAAATATATTTATTAATATGATTCAAACCAATTGTAACCATGGCATTAAATAAAAACAGACAGACCTCAGACTTACTTGATCACCTTCTAAAATGATAACAATGACATTATTTATAAACGAATATCGAAAAATAATATTCATTAATGATGTTAACGTATTTATATTCTGAAACCGATAAACTATTGAACAAACAACGGATGTTATGAGTCATAACAGGCCTTAGATGTCAAAAACCTCGCTCTACGAGCTCGAATTTCAAACTGACATCTGTGGCTGTTATGATTCTCATAACATTCTTAGGTATGTTGATAGCTATTACAGTAATTTTTATTTATCGGGTTATTATAAATGTAATACTTTAAATTTAAATATAGCAATGAAATATTAGTACTTGCATATTGTTGAAGTAGCGCACATATGTGATTTCTAGAATTAGTTTATTGAATCACTTTTTAAACCAGCAAAATAACTTTACTCATTTACGTAATGAGAGACACTATGGTTGAAATCAATATTGACGAGCTAATATTTGTTTGTTTAATTTTTGTAGTATATTTACAAAAACATTATATGATTTTTTATTCCTAATATTTGAAATTTAAGGCCCGGTTGCATAAGTTGATGTTGTTAGCGAACAGCGTATTAAAAGTTAACAATAGTCAAGATACTACCACCACATTTTATATATTTGCTGATTTTTACTTTATAATTATTTAATAACTGGATCAAAATACTTATTAATTAAATAACAACTGTAAACATTATTTGTAACAAATAATTATTAGTTTAATACATACTATAGAAATTATAACCTTTAAATTTATTGAGCTGTCAAAATTGTTGACATATCCAAGATGCGTTTTTAAATTCGAATTCAACATTTTCGCGTAGTTAACAACGTAATTAGTTGACAGAATAATTTTTGTGGTTCCATTATTTATAAATATATGTTGCAAAATTACGCATAGCATTGTCAAGTCAGCAAGGCACACATAGTATCGATTTTTAAATTCTTATCTAGTTTGTATTTCTCAGACTGCAATTTTTATTTATTTACTTTTCATTCTGCGCTTAAAGCATTAGATTGGATTTTATTTACATTTTTCATTATTTGTTTCATCATCTAACGTTCTTTATGTATTTTCCTAATGCAAATACGTTCTGTAAATAATATCTACTTATAGTAGAAACATTTCAGGGATTAATTTACGGCATAAAAAAAATATGACTTATTGAATTACATAATATGTCGCTATATGTTTACTTGGTAGATCAGTCCCCGGCTTTAAATTGTATTGCATTGTTTATAGTCTGACCTAGGTTATATAAAAGGCCATGAAATGCAAAGCGAAAATGGCTAGAATCCGTGCAACGTGTAGATGTATAAATTTGAAGAATGTTTGCTCGTATCAATCTAATTTTCATAGTTCGAAACCTTATTGTATTTATAATGTTAAGTATATTATCGTTCGTTATTTCTTGTTAGAAAATCTATTTTATTATTCTCGTGTTTTTCTTAATTTTATATTTTTGCTATTATGATGCACAGTTGGGTACCTCAATATAGGAGAAAAAAAAACAACAAAAGTATGTTTCCTCATATTTCCAAAATGTAGAACGATCAAATTTATGATTGAAAAGCATAAATAAGTATGAACGTTCTGTTTATACAAACTGGGCGATTTTAAATTCGTCATAAGTTTGTAATCTTCATTTCCCAGAATCTAATAAACTACTATTAACTATATCTGCGTTCCTCATTGTAAAAACGGAATTAATTGAAATATGTTTTCAATAGATAGTTTAAATTTAGAACTTAAAAATCATTAATTTTATAAATAATTAAATTTATCAAATATTACAGTGATTGACTTGAGTTTGACAGAATGATAGGTATAAACAAATGCATTTATGGATTGTCAGATCTCGAGAAACACACATCGAATAAAAAAACAAAAAAAAACACGTGTTTAATATTTTTCAAAAACCTATCTTATGTCACTAAGCTCGATCCCATTACCCATTAATTTGTCAAGAAAAACTAACTAACATCACGTCCCATAGTGGAGTATTTTCATTTAAAAATAGAATTTCGAGTCAAATGACTATAAGGTTGAATTACCAAATTGAAATTTATCCGACGAAAATTTAATGCTCGAGAGACATTAAAATAAAATAATTCAAATAACATTAGTTTTTTTGGGTTGCTAAGACAAGGTAAACATGCTTTTATTATTTGAAAAAAGTAGCCTTTCCACGTATCCGCTGTCAAAGTGACAAAATTGTTTTTTTGTTGAAGCGAAATTATCAATGTAAAACTATGGTTATTGAAGTATTTGCAAATAGATTGCAATATTACATAGCAAAAAGAAATATAAAAAAAAACAACTATTAATTTATTTAGAAATAGATCAAAAACACTGCGGCTCTCTAATGTAAAATTTATAAATTAATTGCTGGTGAAGCATAAAAACTGTTTGATGAAAAACATCAGTTAGTTAACTATTTGTGCACTCAAACTACTTGGTACATAATTTAAATAAATAGTGTAAATGGTCAGAAGTATTTTCCTAACCAAATTTATGCAGTCAAAACATCCTTTAAAACAATTAAAAATTAGAAGTCTAGCAAGTTAAGATATCAACGAAATTTCTTCACTGTGTTTTCTGTATCCCCTGGCTACAGACAAAATGAACGCTTGCGTTAACTGAATTGAATTAGATTTCTTGTAAAAAAAAATACTTTTATTTTGTTTGCGATAACATTCAAAGAACTTGCAAAAAGAAGCTGGAGTATATTTTTTTTCTCAAAAGAACTAATTAACATAAAACAATTACAAATAAATTATGTATCTTTTATTATAACTATCAACTGTCCGATTAACAAAAATAATAATTGTTAATAGTCACTTCTGCAACTAGAGTCTGTTGTTAGCAGCTACGAACAACGTACTGTAAATAATAACCATTTAGTAATAACCTATTTTGCTTATTGTTTTGAATGCGCAAAAGCCTGTTTTCCTTATCGATTGTAGAACAGTTATTTGAGTAATTTAGAACTCTGCATCAAATAAGGTGGCCCGATTTTTTCTTTTCATTTGATGTTTAATATTTATGTTTATATTTAAGTTGTACAAAATTGTCTACGCTACAAAATAGTAATTAGCGCTCAAATATTGACAGAGACATTAGGGTACATTTTCTACTCTACTATTTTACAGCGTACGAAAAGAATACTCTAGAGGACGCACTCTGAATTTTTGAACGCATTAAGGGGAACTCTCAGTGTATACTTTTTAGATTTGGGAAACATCCCCCATACTCAATACCCCAGAGGTAGGTTTTGGAACGTACCCTTGAATGTAGCTAATGTGAAATTTTACCGTTGTTTTCCAGTTGTTGCCATGGATATGACTTTACTTTTCTTTCCTATTTACTTTCTTCCCTAGGGACGAAAGGTATCACTTTCTTCTCTCAATTAATGGAAGAAAATTTTATTTTCTGACAGGATCATGATAAAACTACTTGTATTACTGGATAATAATTAAAATATAAATAGAAAATTTTAAGTGCTACTTTATTAATTAAGTTGAATTAATTCTAGAAAACTGTTTAGAAAAAAAATTAAAATGAAAACAGATTGGACTAAAATGTTCAGGGACCCGGGTGTCTTAAATTCGTTGCACCTCTCATTTGGCCAACCCTGACTTCAGACTACAGCAAAACAGCCAATAAGTATGTTCACTAAACTAAATTATAATTAATTAATTTCTGATTATAATTTCCTACTTTCCCTTGTAATTAAACTAAAATATGGTCTATTTGCTGAATCAATTTATTCACGTCATCATTTTGAGAAATGAACCTAAATTGAACCTTGAACCAAAATTTAACCGTTGTTTTTATGGTTTGAACCCCTCAAATATACATAAATGTGGTCTTAAAATTTAGTGTATAAATACAAATATTATTTCATCTAAATTCATTGTCTTGTAGCTAGTATTAATATGACAAATATTCTAATACTTAACACTTTTCATACAGTGTTGTTATCTTGCCTTTGTAATATTAGAGGAATGATAAGGCGGGGGACCACTAATCAGATATGATAATTACGTAACATGGCTGTGAGATTTCCCCTGAGATCGATGAAATTCAGTGCCGAACGCCTTACGCTCCGTTGCATGATGAGACGTTTATTCACAAGGGAATTTACCTCCGCCTAATATAATATAAATAAATTATGATATTCATTACAGGCATTTTACGAAAAATGTACTCCGCAAACATGGGCATAAGTCCGAATTTCGAAACACTAAACTCAAACATTATTTAAAACAATTAATTTTTAATTTTGTTTTCATTGGACGTTAGGTTTGGAGTTTATAGAGCTAAAGGTCTGAGTGATTCGAAAAGGGTCTATTCAAGATTAATGAAGTATAAAATTTGCAGAAGAATCTGGCAAGAGAAAGCCGAATAAGGAAAATTGAAGGATACACTTTCAATATATATATATATACAATAAATTTGATAATAACGAATAATTTTTTGATGTTTTAATTGTAAAATAACTCTATTTTAATCCTTAAGTAATAACAATATTAGAAATCGAATAATTTTATACATCATATTAATAGAAATATATTTGTTTAATATGTGATATTAGTTTTAATTAAAAGCATTCTGAACTATCGGTAGTTTTTCTTTGAAGAAGGACTATCGAAAGTATTGTTTTTCTAGAAACTAAAATTAATCGTGAGATTTTCATCACTATTCCAGATCGAATGTATTATAAAAATTTTGGATTGAATATTTTATCTGAACTACGAATCGGATACTTCATCCGATGTCTGTATCGGATCCAATTCGAAATATGATTCTAGATCGGACAGCACCGGATTTGGATATCGAATATTTTGCTAACAATTTATTAGACGTATTTAAAAATACATTCTATTATAAAATAAATCAGTAATTATATGATATAACAATATATACATTCGCCAATATTATCCTATTTCGTTGCGTATATTCCGATACATGCCTCAAATCTAGACCTAAACGGCAACTGGCATTGCATACTAGGTATGGTGGTGACTTCAATATTGCTTTCTCTATTAAAAATTAATAAAGCTGAAAATATATTTAAATGATAAATATTTCAGCGCGTGAGAAATATCATAAATTAATATTTAAAAAATATACAGCGATAATTATTTTTAAAACTGTTATTGGTTTTGAATTTCGTGGTACGACATTTGTATCAACGTATAGTGAAATAGTTATAATATTACTTTTCAAATTAGTAGATCACATGCAAATTAAATTTTGAGTATTCGATTTTATGTTTTTAAAAAGAATACTAAAATCTTTATTAATATTATAACTTTATTATAATTTGTATATGGTTACATATGAGTCACAGTACTTGACTGTGCAGAGTCTACGATACAAAGAGCGTGCTTATTCACTAAACTAGCCTATTTATACATTTCTCTTATCTTCTAAATATGCAACCTATGCTAGATGATGTTATGACTAATGTCTTGAAACAACAGGTTCAAGATACATAATTTACATTTCTCTTATCTTCTAAATGTGCAACCTATGCTAGATGATGTTATGACTAATGTAATGAAACAACAGGTTCAAGATACATAATTCCTCCCCTTTTAGTTTTTTCATTATATTTGTTCTTGCATAGCTAGTTCACTTAGCTTTTTTCTTACTGTTTTTACCTTTCTTAATTTTCTTTCATTTCTATATAATTTTATTTTAGGTAATACATATTTTCTTAAAATATAACAACTTATTAATATAAATATTATAACATATATTATATAAGAGTGATGACTGCTATTTTCAATTTTGATTTCTTTTATTTTTATAATTTTCGGTTCATTTAATATAATATCGGAGATATTCTGTAATTTAGTATCATTAAATTTTGAACTTATTAATTCCTTCTCAAATGTTTTAAATTCAATTTCTTTATATTTTTGTAGAATTCTTTTAAATGTGAAATTATTTATTTGACATTCTTGGTTAATTTTTATCTTATAGATTCCTTGAATATTTCTTTTTATTTTTATTTCGTTACAGTTCATTTGAATTTCTTGCTTATTTGGACTAATCATAATTAGTTCATTTGTATTTTGAATTAATTCAAAAGTATTCTTTTTCTCAATATTATGGTATTTGCAATCATCATCCTTCTGCTTATCTAATATATTTCCCATACATTTACTTATTTCTATAAATTGTGTAATACACAAGTATTTATTCTTAATATAACTACATTCGCTTATTTTATAAGTCTTATCTTGTGTGAAATATAATTGTTGAGGTTCACTCATTATTATGAATCTATCATTCTGAATCATTGGTAATGGGGTAAACTGGTTTAATTTGAAGGATTCTTGGGAGAAGGTTGGTATTGATATTATAAAGTATATTTCTCCGTTATAGTATTTACAATGGGTTTCTATTAGTTCGTTTAAATTCCAAATGTCGTTATTTTGTGTAGTTTGTTTTAAATTTTCATAAGATATTATACTAACGTCTAGTTTGTGTAATGAGCAAAAGGTTAAACTTGTTTCTATTTGTTTTGTTAATTCATTTAAATTCATTATTAATCATTAATTCTATTTGTTCCAAAGTTGTAGGGTTTTTAATAAGGAATGATCCTCTAACATGATTTGGTAGTAGAGATATAAATCTTTTTACTATAAATTTTTGATTTTCATGAATTATTGCGTTCTTCTGATCTTGTGAATAATTAGTTAAGTGTATTTTTGATTTGTAAAGTGAAAATTTTTCAAGCATTATTTTCAAAGTTTGTTCTATTGATTTCGAAAATTTCGTATCCATGAGTTCTATCATCAGTGTTTCTGATGTACTCTTGTCTACAAAGTTTGTGGTCAGATATAATTTTAAATCTTCCCATTCTGCAAATTCGTTATTACTTGTAATTTCTATTGCTTGTTCAGTGAGTTTTAATTTTATCATGCTGAATGCAAACATTCGCTGATTTGCAGTGAGTTCTAGTGTATTAAAAATGTCCATAATCTTTGTGGCTTGTTTTATAAAATTATTTAATGTTTTAATATTTCCATTATAACATGGGATTGTTTTGAGATACATTTCTATTTCTTGTACAGTTGTGGTAGCCATTATTATGCGATTTAATCTACTAGGTTTTAATTTAATTTTGATATATTTAGTTGTTGGTAACGGTGTTAAGGAATCGTCTGATTCTATTGATTCAGAGCTATCGCTTTCTGACATAAGTTGTATTATGTGTGTGATTGACCTGTGCAGGGTCTCGGTATTTTTATTACTAGTCGTAGCTAGAAATACCCCTGTGTATTATAATATAAATGTTTTACAAACTTATAAAGATATTCTTACATTTGTATCGTGATTGTGATTATGATGATTCTTGTGAACATCATCTTCTGTTGCGGCTTCTTTTTCGTAGTTTTCGTGTTGTCTAGTAGAGACAGCAAGTGCTTCTGATGAGTGACGTGTTTCGGAACAGCAAGTCTTCCTAGTGGATTGGTCGACGTGATCTCGGAACAGGACTCTGGAGTACGTGAATCTTGTAGACGAACGTTGTGCCTTTGCGGCCTGATGGGTCCTG
Source organism: Pterostichus niger (assembly GCA_947425015.1). Lineage (NCBI taxonomy): Eukaryota > Metazoa > Arthropoda > Insecta > Coleoptera > Carabidae > Pterostichus > Pterostichus niger. The sequence continues at coordinate 7,504,066 of OX380335.1, read as the reverse complement.
TTCGACCGGTTTTCGTAGATTTTTGTAGGTTTTGCTTGGTAAAGGATAAAAATCCACCACACAATTTTTTTTATTGTGTTTCGAAGCTATTAATCCTACCGAGCTGCGCCAATTAAATTTTGAGTATTCGATTTTATGTTTTTAAAAAGAATACTAAAATCTTTATTAATATTATAACTTTATTATAATTTGTATATGGTTACATATGAGTCACAGTACTTGACTGTGCAGAGTCTACGATACAAAGAGCGTGCTTATTCACTAAACTAGCCTATTTATACATTTCTCTTATCTTCTAAATATGCAACCTATGCTAGATGATGTTATGACTAATGTCTTGAAACAACAGGTTCAAGATACATAATTTACATTTCTCTTATCTTCTAAATGTGCAACCTATGCTAGATGATGTTATGACTAATGTAATGAAACAACAGGTTCAAGATACATAATTTGCATATAAGATTGACGACATAGTAATTTGATTTTCATTGAGTATTGTACATATATCATCTACAGCCATACAATAATCTAACAGCTAGTAACTAGAACAACGAGTAACTCTTATGAAATATTTAGGTACAGTATTTTATTTATAAAATATACTTGACATTTCTCAAAAGTAATTTAAGATTGATTCAAATTAGTATTTAATGGAAACGTTTTGTTCCTCATGTAGTAACTAAACTTATTCACTATAGTGAATTTTGTTATTGAATAGACTTGAGTGTCTTAATTTGAATGTCAACACAAATTTTTGCAGCAAAATATGTATCTAATTGTATGAGAAAGCATTTCTAATGTGGCAAAAAAATCTCTAAATTTAAAATAAATATTTATTATGACTACTTAAAGATGTTTTAAATTTTATATATTTTTGTATAAGAAACATAAAATTGTAATATATATATATGCAAATTTTTTTAAATGTGCAAAAATATTCAACTCGATTTTACATTCTTTGTTAATAAATTCTTGAAATATAAACCGGACAACCTTGAACAATGACTATTTTATCATTCTGAATTTCTAATGGTAGCAATGTTTTTATTCAAAAGATGGAATTAAAAATAAATAAACAAGTCAAGTATAGTAACAATATTGCTGCTGCATCGTAAACACAGTGGCATTGTCAAAATTTTTAGCAAAATATTACAATTGTGTGAATTAATGTGACACGAGACTCATAATTAATTCTCATTTCAATAACTTAAGTTTCTAGATACAGGTGCCTTATTGAATAAATGAAGTTTGGCAAATTGCATCATTAACAAACCTTTAATGAGAGAAAATATCAAACATTTTGATTTCATTAAATTAAGAAACTTATCAATTTAATTTTACATAGGTTATGGAATATACAATAAATGCAGTTAAAATTGCTTGTGAATATTAAAATGATCTAAGCACTTCTAATTTAATTCGCATGTCAACACTGATTTTCACTTTGTATACAGTAAACTGTCAGTTCGCTAACATAGTACAAGCATATGTTATATGTACGCATGTACATACAAGCAAGCTTCTCCAAACAGTGTAAATGAACTCTGTTCTGTGGCGAAGCGCTACTTTGGCCGTCCCTGTGACAGGAAGATCCCGATTAGCACTTTATTCATATACTCGATCTGCGAACAATGTTATATTCGAACAAGGTTACATTGGCTTGATACTAACGCGACGACGAATGAGAAAAGTTAGACGTGCGCGTGCAAACTATTTACTTTGCCCGTGCTGTATGTGGGACTCGCTTTAACTTTCATGTGCGTAGATTATCTGTGAAGTGAGCGAATTATTTTGTGTTTTATTACGAATTAAGGTTTTCAATTTTATTGGTGTACAAGGTTTTGTTATTGTTTACTAATAGTGTGAGTGAAACTATAGAGTGATTTTAAAATTGTTGTGATTTTGTGTAGGAATTATAAGTGCGGAACATTGTAAAATTAAGGTATGATCATTATATCCTAGTTTTTTCATTAAAATATGACAGTATAATATACGTTTGTAAAATCAAATAGGTTCATTATTAGTAATTACGATAATAATATATTTTATACTTTATGTGACTCTTAATAGTATCACTGTATATTTATATACTACAGCCCCTATTACAACCAATAAACAAAATTTGATTATTTTGTCTTAAATAAAAAAATCGGCAAGATGATTATATTTCATGCAACAATATCAACTTAACTCTATAGAGGCGCATCCAGGGTGTTAGGGTACAATTGCACCCTCCTCCCTATTGTCATAATTATTTAGAAAATATAATGAAAATCATCATTTTATTTTACATTCCTATTCAATATATTAAAACAGTAAAATATTAAATAGTGTACCTATGTACCAACATTGGATTTTATTAAATTGTAGTAAAAATGATTTTTTAATTTTTTTTAATGTTTTCATAAAATATATATTTGTTTCCACAGAGGCTGTCCGAAATAAATTGCAAAAAAACTAAAAATAGATATATTAATTTAATAAATTATTTATTTACTTTTTCAATCAATTCACATAATGGTTCATTATGTGTACATTTTATGAGCCACGAATTAAAAAAAAATCACATGTTGAGTAACAAATAAATTAAAGAAATAAGCAAATCATTAAAGAAATGAGCAAGGGTGTAAATTTGTGCATCTCTTCTATAACTACACATGCTCTATATCTTGTTATCTCTTTCAAAAATGCCCAGTCTTCCTTCAAATGTTTAACAGCTTTGCGCAATTCGTTCTTTCAATTTATTTTATCTACATTAAACTTTTAAGATAACCCCATACAAAATAATCTAATTTAGCCTATTTTCTGGATAATAAAATTTTATATAAATTGATCATTATTCAAAGTGTGTTACAATAAATAGTGTATTATATTTAATATAAACAGTAGATTAGAAATAGTACTATTAAAATGCAATTATCTTAAAACTATTGATATTGAATTCTACTCATAATTTCTTGAATTACGTATGCGATATACTTAAACGGATAAAAATCTGTATCCAGAAATAATACATAATAATAAAATTTAGAGACTAAAATATAAAATAAGTAAATATATTAATAACATCTACTATGTTTATTTACAAATTATAATGTTACATTCAGGTGTATAAAATAAAACTATAGACAAGAATTAATTGATTCAAATGTAGTTAAAAATAAATTTTGGATGAATTTTGTTTAAAGAAAGTTATATGATTAATGGCAATTCGTATTTATAGCATTATGAACAGTGATGTAACATCAACATTTGCTCGATTTTATAGTTAAAATATAGTTAGAGTTAGAAGATTGTATTATCTAATTCGTATTTTTTAATTTAATTTTGAACTTATGTCTGTAAATAAATCCTATATTTTGCAAACTGTTTTCAAAACTCATGATTATAAATGAAGACTAAATTGTAATGAAAATATGTTAATCAACAACAACATAATAATTCAAGGTTATATATGAATATTAGTAAAAAAAGTTGTAATCATTACTGTTCAAAGAAAAGCCCGCGGAAATACATATATAAATATATGATTACATATCTGAATAATAATATGTGCGCATTATTTTTTTTCTCATACAGAGTGATTTTATACTTAGAGAAAAAATTTAATGACTATATATATATATATATATATATATATATATATATATATATATATATTTATATTTAATTTGGATTATAGAACAAAAAGAACCTACCTAAACAATCGAAACATTCACTTGTTACTGCAATACCTTTAATTTTATTAGTTATAAATAATTAAATGTACTATTAAACCAGTGACGCTAAGAATGTTCGCTACCTTAATTTTCGCGAATTTCAAAAAATTACTTTTTGTTCTTTTATCAGTATATCTAATTATATATTATGTAAAATTTCGTGTTAGAAATAACCTATATATACATATATATACATATATATATATATATATATATATATATATATATATATATATATATGTCATGAATTTTTTTCTCAAAGTATAAAATCACTCTGTATAAGAGAAAAAATCATGCGCACATATTATTACTTTGATAAGGTCATATTCAGATATGTAATCATATATTTATATATGTATTTCCCCGAGCTTTTCTTTGAATAGTAATTATTTCAACTTTTTTTACTAATATTCATATATAACCTTGAATTATTATGTTGTTGTTGATTGATATATTTTCATTACATTTTAATCTTCTTTTATAATCATGACTTTTGAAAACAGTTTGCATAATATAAGATTTATCTATTGACACGAGGTCAAAATTAAATTCAAAAATACAAATTAGATAATACAATCTTCTGGCTCTAACTTTATTTTAACTATAAAAAAAATATATATATATATATACAGGTGTATCTGTACTGCAGGAAAAAATTAAAGGGTATATACTATAAGACATACTGATCATGGAACATTTTTTTTTTATTCGCAAAAAATTGCATCGTATTTAAAGGCAACATTTTGTTAGCCGCTGGTTGATAGCTATTTTTAATAATTTTATTTAAATCTTCTTACAAGTAATTGTTTTCACAATGCCAAATAAATGTCTGATGTCATGTAATTAATAATTTAATGCAGTTAAATGCAGCAGATCAATAATACAGTACGCTAATCCAGAAGCCCTAAAAATATTTATTTCAAGTAAACCATCCTTCATTTAGCGAATTTTTAAAAAATATTTTTCATTCATGATCAGTACGTCTTATAGTATATACCCTCAAATTTTTTTACCGAAGTACAGATACACCTTATATATATATATATAATTTGTTTGACATTCTGATCATAGAACAAATAGTAATTTGTTAAACTAAACAAAAAAGTAGCAGATTTACTGTGAACCTAGTCAAGACAGCCTTTTTGTCCTGCTAAACATATTTGATAATAAAATTCGACATTTGAAGAAAAAATAGCATATATCACTCAAAATTTATGTGCCTCGCTCCTCTCGTTGTGCATACTGTGCGCTCTTTACACAATAGTATATTATTTAATGAGCATGTAATGTAGGTTATATTATTCGACGACCAAAGGCGAGTGTTATGACAACGGAGTATAATATAAACATTATATGCGGGTCGAATACTATCCTTATCTAGAACTATTTAAGTACACGGAATAAAATTAGTAAAACATAACTTAACTTATATTATCTCTCATAGAGCAACAAAGAAGCACCTGCTTGAAATATGAAAAAATACTTTATTACTATTGGTTGGCAATAGGTTGTGGTATATGAACTCTCATAGATATAAACTGAAGATATTATTTAATAGTTGTAAATAAGTATCATATTTATGTTTAAGTATATATTATATGCGTATTATTAATATACGTTTTTTTAACATTACACAGTTTACAGTAAACATGTTTTCGAAAAACATTTCAATAATAATATTTTCGATTTCCATTAAATTATAATCGATATTGTATCAATTTCGGGTTTTGTTTATAAAAAGAGTAGCGGGTAATTAGATAATTACAAACTTGCTATAGATAAATGCATACATTATGTCTTAAAAATTATAAATAGTAAACAATTCTAGTATGTTGAACTTAAGTATAACCTTTTTAACAGAAATACCATAATTAAAAATATTCTTGTTATCAGGAAAATATCTTGGCATTTATAAAAACATACAAGCTTATTGTTAAGTTACTGCAGTTTTATATTTTTCTGCTAGACTTTTTTAACTCACTTTTTAATAATGTTTCTTACTCACGCAGGGTAATTTTATAATCAAGATCAGCTCTGCATACACTTCACGTATATATTTCAGTGGCATAACATGGGAAGTGTCTTGGAGTTCCAGACATTCCCGTTCAAAACTTTGAAATAAAAATACTCGTATGTATTTTTATATTTTTACTGTTTAGTTGAGTTTAATAGTTATTTACGTAAAAAGTCAGGAAAGTGTTTAATTACACGATGAGTAAATAGTTTCATGCTGAGCAACAGCGAGGCTTGAAACAGCTTATGAATCCTGTACGACGCTTTACTGACGTGTTACGTATAACATTGTATCTGAAACTTATAAACAAATAATCTATATTTTAAATTAAAAGAAATATTTGACTTACATAGTCAGTCAGTATTTTATGTTGCTAACTAACTAGACACTCACATTTCTTTCATTATTTGCCTGACTAAGCATGCAAAGCAAAGCTTTCCTGAGTCTTAAAAGTCAGGTAAATTTGTTTAACTGGAAAACACACTGTCCTAACCTGATCTGTCAAAACTTTCGATTTCTTTCAAAAATATTTTTTTGATATAACTAAACGAATAAAACTGGAAATGTCAAGATTGTCTTCATAAATAAAATAGTATAACATGAACCTAACGCATTTTTATTTACAACAGTTATGACTAAAATGTAGTTCAAAATTGAAATGTGACACAATACCAAATTATAAACTATGTGTTATAGTTAATGATTATTAAGTATTAAATCTACATATATTTTCATTTATAAATTTTGAGCAATCGTAGATGAAATTTTGTATATCACACGTTTTTTCCAGTATGCAGCATTCGAGTGATTAGATAACTCAGTCTACAACTTTGTCTAGTGCAATACTTTACACTCCTAGTCCTATATTTCTGATATTATCCCATTAATAACATAAATAACTAATATTATGTACATTATGAAATATGAGATAAGAACTCAGTTATTTTTTAAGGCTGTAAACTACGAAAAAATAGGTTCAGTTTCAATTCGCAGCTCATCAAACTTTGTTGGCTAGGTTTTTGTTTCGGTTTAAAACAAAATAAACTATGGATCGGTTCATGAACCGACTCACAAAGTTGGTTTGATTAAATTTTCAATTAGTATTTTTATTATTTTTATACATTGTAAAAATTTTCAATTTGAAATTTACAGGTAAATACTTATGTAAACATTTAAAAAATATAAAATTCAATTTCATTATGTATTAGATAGTAAACAAGAGACAGACGGTTCAAACCGGTTCACGTGTTTGTTTCAATTAATCGGTTCGGTTCTGTTTCGTAGTTTAAGAAAAAGAACCCGTACGGTTTAGATTCAAATTTTTATTCTTGTCACTGTAACAATTTAATAGAATCATAATTGTTTAGTTTTGAAACAGTTTGACAAATATAATAATATTTGTCTCATAATAAATTTTCATTATGGTAGGTAAGGTACCCACGCCTCATCACGTCTTCACAACTTACAAATTTGAAAAGGATGCGTTTTCAAATTTACATAATTGCAAGTTTATTTACATGCTAAGTCATTAAAAACTGATCTTCTGTCGTGTCATAGAATATAAAGTTTCAATTTTAACAATGGTACTATTCGTAAAATTTAAATGGAAATGCTGAAGTAAATGTGTCAAATTATGATGTTTTATTATTTATTTATTTATACTACAGGAACTTATTCCAATTACAGTTTTATTTAATTTGCTTTCTGTTTGTACATTAATGACGTTTTCATTTTGTAAAATAATACAAATTCGCATGGTTTAGATTAAATATATTTAAAACTTGTTTTTCACGACATGCACTGAACACTTTCTTCTCGGAAAATTGTAAGACAATTAGCTTTTCCTCTTTAGAGAGGACAAAAATAGCAGTGTTATATGGATGTATACTTATATAGTTATAAATAAATTCATTTTTTTATTGATAATTATGGTACTGCACTAATAAAGTGTATATTTTTTGTTGTATTTTCACTGAAAATACACATACTAAAGGATATAGCTATAATTTACATTTGCAATTTTTTTACTTTGCTATAAATATTCCAATATTTTAAAAATCGTTCAGTTATTCTGTGGGCGCGAATGGGTTGTTAGTAATGTACTTTAAATAATCTTACAATTTTGATTCAACTAAGTAATATATTACACTAATTGTTCCTATTAGTTGCTTCTCTGAGTATATGTAAAGTTAAAATATATATTTTTTAAACATGTCGAAAGAATAGCATTTTTCCACTTTCGTTCAAATGCAAGCTTCGAACTCAAGTGGGAAAAATTATCACTTTTCTTTGAAGTATGCTAAATAACTATTTATTGAATAGTTTTTAGAAATATATACGAGTACTAGACAATTGGAATAATGGGCTTTAGTATTTTTAAATTTATAGATAGGTATTAGTAGTTTCTGTCTTTATGATAGTATTTTCTTCAAGATATATGCCGAATTAGCTAAGCTTACTAAACAACTAAACGTATCATTTTAATTTGAAACAAATTAAAATATTTGTAATAAACAAAATGCTCATATTTCGCGTCTACAACCAATAACAAACACTCATACATATTTATAACTTCAAAGATTTCCATGGTCATCTGCATGAGATTCGTTGAGCTAGTTTTTCATTAAGTTTTTATATGTTTACAACTATGTGATACATATATGTGACAGTCATGATTATTATGGGAATAGAAATTTAAATCTTACTGATATGTAATGTCCGTCAGTACGGTGGTGTGGGTAGCAATATGGAATTCGAATCCAGAGATCCCGAGTTCGAATCTTACTCAAGCTAAAATTTATATGAACTACCACACTGCGGCTCGGTGAGTGCGGACCCTGTACTGTAATTGGGATTAAAGTCCTGTTGTACAGAGTAACATAAATAAATAAATAAATAAATAAATAAATAATCATTGAATTTTATTAAGGATATTTTTTGAAAATAGCAATATCACATAATGGCGTAGTATTTGTTGAATTTCTGTTTTTAAATATAATGAACGTATTTTACATGCTTAATTTTTTAACTAATGCAAAATATAAACTTGTATCTAAAGTTAGAAAGTACCAAACCAAGTATACTCGTATAGTTTTACAAAATATTAAAAAGATTTTTATTTTCTTGTACATAACTAAATTATATATGCAGATTGATAAGAAATTTTACTAAATTAGCATAATATGTATATGTATGTGTATAAATGTAATATTCATTTCATGAATAGGTAATGTTTAACTTTCATGTTCTGTAAGTTTATTGGGTCGTATAATGGAAATTGATAAATTGATTAATTCAATGATTTTTAAACCTTTTTACATATTTCTCATTAAATTTATACAGAGTGTTTCTATACCTCTGCACGAAACTTTAATGACATAATTTGATATACTGATTATAGAACAAAAAGAATTTGAGATAAATGTATAGCAACAGTGAATTAGTGGATATGCTGTTAGTGTATGGAGAAGCGGCGCAAAATTTCGACTTAAACCAGTGACACTAAAAATGTCCTCTCGTTTTCAAAGCTAGAAATTCCAAAAATTACAAGAATCGTATTATACTATTATCAGAGTAAGAAATGTACTTCTTTCATTTTCTCCCTTTAAAATAGGGATATTTTAAAAATGTAAACACTTATAAACATTATTAAATCTGCGATAATAAAAAGGTTAAGAACCGCTGCTGTATGGGATTAAAATAAATGCCATAACTTATGAAACACACTGTATAAGCCCATCAAAGTTTACCTTTGTTTAATACCTACATATAATTTATAAGAAACAAGATAGAAACTAGACTTTTATTATTGTATACATATCTTAATAATAATAAATTTGACTTAGCAAAGTTCAGCTTAAACTAGTCTTACACTTCACTTGTAGAGAAACTAAAATTACACCTTAAGATAACTTCACAGATTTCACATACAAAATTCCAAAATTATTAACTATCAACATCATTTCATGATCAATTATTTAAATTTAAGTTATCATATTTTTTAAGAAAAGATTTTTAAGACGTTAAGAAAATATAGTGATGTTAACTATCTATAAATCATGTAGTAATTTGTTGTATATACTTGGACCTGCAAATGCAAAAGAACGTTTAAATAGGATGGTTTTGAACTTAGATGAATTATGCGTCTAATTTGGTGTGAAGTTGGCACTTGAGCAATAATATTTTTTTAAAAGAAGATTGTTATTATAAATAGAATATATTTTATGTTAAAGGTAATTGTAATAAATATGAAAATATTAAATTTATTAAAGACGGTTGAGTGGAAGGTAATAAAAGGTTCAGTATATTTATACTCGTAAAGGTAGTGATCTATACATTTGTAGATTTATATTTCAACATTAAATTTGCAAAATAATTGCCAGAAACACTTGAATAAAAAATTACGTTTATTTTATGAAAATTATTCATTTTTGTCAAGCACTTGTTTATTTCATTATTAAAGTTACGAACAGATCAACATTAACAAAAGAATAATTTATAATTTAGACTACTTATTTTGTGTTTACATCAAGTTTCTCTTTCCCTGTATAAGAGGTTCCATACTTAAAGAAACGTCTGTGTTACTTTTAATTGGCAAATAAATATATAAATTGCGGATCTGCTGTAGTCAGTTTTTCTGGTTTTGTTGTTTTCTTCACTATTTATTATTTATTTGAAAACGGAGAAACAGACAACATGAATTAATTACAGTAGAAAACTGTTTACCGAGCTACACAAAAATAAACAAACTAAAATACACGAATAAAGTTAAGGAAAACAAATTAGATGTAGCTACAATCGAGCTTATTTAAACATAGAGGAGAGAAATGTTCACTGATATATTATTTAATTGTGAGAACATTCTACTGTTTTGGTAGAAATTAATAACAAAGCGGATAATATGTACCACTTCAAATTATTTACCACATAAATATATGCGTAGTATATGAGTATTCGTAGGTGTTTTGATTAGTGATTCGGTTTACAGAAACAATACGAGTCAATTTATTCATAATACTACCATACCTACAGCTTAAAACGCTCGAAATTCGCCGGGTCAAATCACAAATTGTAATGAATACTCTTCGGAATCATGATATTATTATGATACATATTGTGTTGGTTCATGATATTATTATGATACATATTGTGTAGGTTCATGAAATTACTAAAATTATTGTTCGGTTTCCTGTAAAACAGTTTTCCTTTCCGGTTATTCAGAAAAATAAAAATGTACTACATATTTTTATTTATAAGTACGACTGTTATCCCCATCACTGAAATCTTTGTTTCTACAAAAATAATATCATGAAGAAAGTCAATTAAATATTAAAAGGAATATAACGCCAGTTTACTGTATAAAGCAAGTTTTTATTTTAATAATTTTCTTTTATTGTTTTCTCATTTCATGCTGATTGCACATTGTCTCCCAGATTAATATTTATAGAGGGATTTAAAAGTCATTTTTCTTATAGTAGCGGCTTTTGATGTACATTATATAATCGTTTTCAGTGACTAAAGTAGTTATTATACACGTGACTAAAATGTTTAAATTTATGGCAACTATAAACAACAAACAATTTAAACCGATACAATAACTTGACAACAGTGATGTGTCACTTACTTCACAGCATTTGCCCGCTACTTTAAAATAAAACGTTGTACATTACACGTGTGTGGAAAGTAATTATTTCACTCACTTAAATATAATGTAGTACTATTGCTCAAATAATACTATAATAAGGCATAGATAGAATGGGGTAGGTGGCTCAATGGTATCGAGTCGGCCTGTGGATCTTGAGAACTCTGGTTCGATCCCCACAGCTGACAAACAATATTCACCAATTTAAAAAATCTACCCCTGTGGCTCCTCCTCTACTAATATCTATGGAGACCGTGATTTGACGGCTGGTAACCGCACTTCACGCGAAAAAATATATCACTTACCGAGATCTGCTTAGGCAGAGTGCCACACCCAGTGATGGGTAAAAGGCGTGATGATATATTTATTTTATTTAATAAGGCATAGATAAAATATATACAAACGTCTAATTAAATATATTCAAATGACAACGCTTTTTATCAATGTAATTTGTAGTTCTAGACGAGTCTGTATTGCAAGGTTGATTATTGGTCCAAGAACGATTAATTAAGGCTTATATATTTACAATTTAATTTTGAATTTTGAAATAATTACTTTTAAAATGAGTTGCATATTGTAAATTATAATTATTTGATTTTTAGTGTCCTAAATCATTGCTATTTGAATATTCTCTGTTAAATGTCTATATATTTTTTGAGAATAGGGTGTATTTTGAAATGGTATATTAGAAAAGTACACTTGACGTCATAAGTTTGAAAGGCAATTAGTGTAATCTGTAATGTTTGTTTATTTCTAGATTGCCAGCGACAGTGGGTGAGTGGTAGCCGATGGCCTAGTCGGGGAGGGCTCGGAGGTGGCACCAGCATGACCGGAGGGGGAGAGGGGGTAGGCAGAGCATGGCTGCTGGTTGTCGTCGTCGTCGCCGCGTTCGCATCTTTGGCGACATGTCAGGTCAGTACTTCACAAACAATAACATCAGATAATACACACTTATACCTCAATGGAATGATTAACAAGTTGTCTACAGAAATTAAAAAAAGCTGTATTTATTTTACTACGTTATCTGTCCACGGAGTATATTCAAAATGGCCAACTTGTTAATTTTAAACCGCTTAAAGCCTTAGGAAAAAGTTATAAAATGAACATTTTATTTTACGAGAATAATATTCACCTTTCGAGGAAATCACTGTCTTACAACTTACAAGATTTTCGCAGAAAGAAACTTCTAATACGGAATTTAATATACACTTACAGGCTTAACATTTTGACCTGACATCGCGAAGTTTTAATTCTGTTTTTGACATAGTCCTGAATAAGTGAGACTTGAAATCGTTAGATTTTCTAATTTCTAATTTTTGCATTTTTTTTGTCAAATTAAATATTTGGATTATTGAAATGTTTAAAAACATCGATTAATAGTTATTTACGTAAAAAGTCAAGAAAGCGTTCAATTACAGGATGAGTAGATAATTTGATGCCGAGCGAAAGCGAGGCCTGAAACAACTTACGAATCCTGTACGACGCTTTACTGACGTGTTGCGTATAACATTTTACCTGAAACTTATAAACAAATAATAAATATTTTAAATTAAAAGAAATATTTAACTTACATATTCAGTCAGTATTTTATGTTGCTAAGTAACTAGACATTCACGTTTCTTTCATTACCTGGCAATATGTTACTTTCCTGACTAGGCATGAAAAGCAAAGCTTTCCTGAGTCTTAAAGGTCAGGCTAATGTTTACTTTCCTGTCAGTTTCAGGTAAAGCTATTTAATTGGTAAAACCAGTAGCACTTTTGCGATTACGATACTTCAAACAATAATTGTGCGACTACTATTACTTATTATAAATAAAATTATTATCACGTTTTTTAACTATTATTCGGTGTGGCATTCCACCGTAAAAGATCTTGATAAGTGATATATTGTACATGAAGTGCAATTACCTGCCGTCTGATCCTGACTTCCAAAGAAATTAATGGTGGCAAAGTCATGGAGTAATTTTAATGAGGAGTTAAATTTGCAGGCTGTAGGAATCGAACTTGGGTTCTCAAATTGACAGGTCGATCAAATGCCACTTATTATTATCATGATTTATTCTGCATTAAATTATTTCATTAACGATTATTAATGTTTATTAAATTTTATTATTTTGTTCTTTTCGTAACATTAAAAATTGTTTAAAAATATGTAGAGACTTAAAATGTTGGTTTTCTTATATTTTTTAAAAAGAAATAGATAAAAGTATATGTGAGATATTTCCTTTTCAGTAGAATCATTCTACTAATATTTCATACAGTTTAGTGTCTGTGAGAAATCCAGTGAGACAAGAAAAGTTGCAATTCCCTTCAGAGAAATGAAACCAAGGCGTGCTCGTGGAAACAAGATCAGAAATTGTCCTCAAGTATTTTAAGGGAATATATGAGCCGAGTGCAGTGCTTTTATTCACCTCGCACAGTACTTACATCCTTCACTTAAATCATAACGGCATAACTACTACTTATATTTTAAAATAATTGTTGTTTTCAAACCAAACTGACATTCAAAATAGTTGTTGATTATTGGTGCAACAGCCACTTTTATGCATTTAAAAATTGCAAAATATGCACATATGTTTTTAAATTGAAATACACGAAAAAAAATTAAAATAGCATTCTCTTCTGAGGTATATACTATTTTTTTCACTACCTAAATAATATAATAATTTTTGCTTCTTGCTGTGAAAATTCTTTATTATCACGCATAAAACTAAAGACAGAAAAACTAAATTTAAAGAGCATTATATTTTATTTAAAATAAATTACATGTGAAAAATTAAATATTATATTTTTACATGAATCTTTTTAAATATATGGAACATTTATGTATTGTCAGTAATTCGAAATTAATATTACAATTGGTTGTTATCGTCTTTTATTTTATATTCTTGTTTACGGTTCATACATTTCTGTACAAGAAAATACTTAGTTTTCTAGAACAATGTATGCTCGAACTATCCGACATACTTTCTGCAGAGATATAATATGAGAAGTTTGATATAGTTATAAATATGAGTTGCTTTCTTAACTTTCTTCCTCACTGTAGATCTACCACTTTTTTATCTGACAGCCAAACCCACTACACCAAATACATTTTTCAGCAAAACAAAAAAGTAGTTATACGAGTAAAAATGATAAACTTTTCAATTTATATCAAACAGGTAGATTCATAAAACGAGTCTGCCGCTTCTACTAAGTATCCCTCTTATAAATAAACGTCCGCATAATAATACAAGTCCTGCATTAGGAAAGTTTAAACTAATTTACTAATAATATGGATGTTACTGTCTAATCCGCCTCCGGAGTCTTCCTGAAAATATAAAATATTTGGTCGCAAATTGAGTTTGTTTATGATTCAAGAGTTACGTATATTATTGTATGTTTGTCTTTTCTATATTTCCACCACATTAAATTTACCCCTGTGTTTTCCCTTCCACAAACATATTTGGTGGCCGTGATTTGACGAGTTATAACCGTATTTCATTTAAAGAGATCTACTACAATCCAGTTTTTGTTTTCTTTTAGTCAATTTTGTTATTTTTTATTTAGTCTTGTATTGTATGTGTTGCGTAATTTGTAAAAATGTACATATTAATATCTCATGGTTATCATAGGCAACATAAGATATGAATAGTATATTTCACAGGTTTTTACGTTGTTAATTTTAGATTGTTTTAATTGGAACAATGAAATCACAAACTTTATTATTATAATATAAATTAATAGGACAACAATATCGTAGTCATACAAATAGCATAGTCTACAACTTGAATGGAATGTTCATTTCGCTCGAATATGAAAGTTTGAACTGCTCGGTTAAATCTCGTGGAACTTCCAGATGCGCATTGGTTCTAAAGTAATAAGTAGATAACAGTCATCTTATTCTATTGCGTTATACTTCGTTCACCAGATGCACAATGACGACATAGGGAGTTCCAGCAAGTGCTGCAATCTATACAAATATCATTTCATACTTTTTGTACCTACTGTTAGGTTTTTCAGATTTAAATTTTACAAATTACCTAGCACACACAATACAAGAATAAATAAAATATCTGATGTGGACACCACATGACTTCCTTGTACACGTATTAAACTATAGATATTTTTTTAATTGCACATATTTGACATTAAATCTTTTATTTTTTGTTCTAATCCATAGCAAACTTATTTTTTTTTTAAATCTAAAAATATATAATATTTAAATTTAGATATCTCGTTTATGCAAAAAGCTAATTTAAAAATTCTTAATGTGCTAGACGCAGAATTTAATTCTCTAAAACTTTTATTTGCAGCATTCATTTCTAAAATTAAAATAATACCATTTTTTTCAAGGAAAACTGTTAGCAGCTTCATGTAATGTGCCACTTCCGGTTAGTCTATTTTAACCAAAATCTATTATGTTATTTCCATTGATATAGTAGTCTTATATACCAAATTTGGAAAGTTTTAAATTATATTTGAATATAGTTTTTCATGAAAATCTATTATAGGCTTCAAGTAAAGTACCACTTCCGGTAGTTGTATAATGACCAAAAAGGGAGGTGCACAACTAGATGTTATAACAGTCCTAAATATAAAGTTTCAATTTTCTACGGATTACCGTTTTTGAGTTATGCGAGATACGTACGTACGTACGTACGTACATACGTACGTACAGACGGCATGACGAAATTAGTCAAAATGGATTCAGGGAGGGCCAAAACACCTATTTCCGTTGAAATCTGAGAACCGAAAATTTTCGCGATTACAATACTTCCTTTACTTCGTACAAGGAAGTAAAAATAACAAAATTGCCTAAATGAAAACAAAAACAAGACTATACGTTTTTATTTAAATAAGAAAATATAATTTAAAAATTTATAGAACAAAAATGATTGTTTCAAATTTACAACAAACTAATTTTTGCAGAATAAATCAATTAAACAAGAGATAAATAATTCATAAATGTCAGAAATCAAATTAATATTTGTCGTTTAACCTAATTAGAAGCAAAATTTTATTATTTTGTAACACATAACAACAAATATAATCTATTTCTTTCCTTTCGCCAGGCAATAAACATTAGACTACGTTCGCTCATAGAGTTAGAATGTCTTAAAACGAAAACCATGTTGAGAATTATTTCTAATTTAGAAGCTTTATATGAATTAAAAAACTTGACCTAAATATTTTGGATATTTCAACAAACTAACAATTCTCACACACAATATAACTCACGAGTAAAACTGCCCAGTTGTCCGCGCAGTCTGTAGTTCTATTTTATATTAGTAACTTATTAAAAATTAATTATGAAAACATAATATTTTGAATTACGAGGAATATTTCGTACTCAACAATTATCTCAATAACTGGAGAACTTGTATCGCATGGTGGGACGTCTGGCAATTAACGCTATGTACTAAAAACAACGCCCTAAGTTTAAAATAACATCATGTACAATGAATAATGTGGTTAGGTGCAACAGCAATGTCCGGCACGTGGAGACATCTCTCCGTGTTCATGCACTGTGAAGAAGAACGGGCTGGACATTCTGTGCGAGTTCACCGACCAGCAGCACATCAACCGCGCTATGGAGACGCTCAAGGGCAAGGCGCTCGTCATCTTCTACTTGAAGCTGCGCCACAACAATCTGCCCAAGCTACAGGGTTTCGTGTTTCTCGGCCTCGACATCCGCCACCTCACCATTCACAACAGCAGCTTAGCTGTCGTCGAAGAATCCTCACTTACATCTATTGGTGAGTATTATCTATTACCTACATCGCTTTCTCTACAATTATTGTTCCCGACTTAAACATTCAAATTAAATCTTTAATAACAAAACGGAAGTGTGTTCCTAATCGTACATGCTTCATATTGCAGATAAATACAAATAATTTTGAAACTATAATTTGTTCGGCGAGAGATTACAGCGTAATTGAACGAACAAAACAAAATGAAGATGAGGTTACATAACATTAAAAAACTGGCTGTAGTGGCAGCTCTGAACCAAGTTTATTGTTTACATTTTTATATATGATTATAGATAATACTTAAAACATTTATAAACTGAATCTATAGGCCAAGGGTTTTAAACTCTCAAGAAATACATGAAGCTTGTACAAGGGCTACATAAAACACCTGCTTTTTATAATTTGAAATTATTTGAATTTCTTAATAAACCGAATGATATTATTTTAGAGATTAAATATCTGTAATAGTTGGATTTCAAACTTCAGGTATTAAACATTAACTGTAAAACTTTTATTAATTGTCTTGCTTTCACGATATCATTATCATCCATGTTCTCGTTAAAATTGTAAAATTATTTTACTCCTTAGGTATAACCTCAATATGAACTTTTTAAATAACCTTTGACAAATTGATTAAGTTTAATATTATTGTAATTTAAAATGTAAATGAAAAGTTAAAAACTAAATTTGTAGTTAGACCATGATTTTAATCAATATTTGTAAACATTCTTTCTAGGTTGATAAGAGTCACAATCGTCGGCTGAAATGTTTTACACTTTATTTTTATGCTTGAATCCTAAAATAAAACCATTATAGATTTTTATTCATGCTTTTAGTAAGTCATGATTCTCTTTATTAATTTAAAATAAAAATTTCATATCGTCAGTTGACAAGAAGTACGTGACGCTTCAGAATGAAGACAAGGAGTACATTGATTGAAAAGGGTTCAGAACCGCTGCTACAGGGCATTTTAGAATCAAATTATACACCAGGTTTGTTTAGAAGACAATTACCTGTCTCCTGTGGCACAGACAGGATTTATTCTTTGGAAACGGAGCGAATACTAATCACAAATAAATTAATATAATGTAAATAAATATTTATTATAAGAATTAAATCTAATCACCATAATATCACATCACAGTAATAATCAAAGTAATAACAAGTGATTAGGAAAAATCTTTAAACAATCATATATACTGGCTGTCCCAAAAAAGTTGTATACACGAAATGGACACGATGTTAGCCTCATCGCTTTCAACTTAGAAATTTGCATAGTATATTTCAAAAATAGAGCAAGTATAATTTGTAATAAGTCAAATTATATTTGTAATTTCAATGTAATATTCCATACTAGTGTTATATCTAGCGATTATATAAGCCTCACTACATGTCCAGTTTGATCGGTTCATAAAGCGAGAACCTCATTTAGTACAAATTAACGATTAATTACATTGAAAACCTTATTTCTGGAATTGTACTAAACAACATTAAAATTAATTATAGCTTATTGTAAAAAAATTACTTAAATTTGTCGAAAAATTAAATAACACTATCGCTAAGATATGTTTATTTCTTATATGAATGTTATTTGATAATTTGCTAAAATAAATAATGCCAAACAATAATATGAAAATAATTTATTTTATAGGTCAGGATTTTGGCTGTTAGTACAGAATATTTTCCCAAACAATTGCTATTATTACGTATCAGTCGAATCGATCAACAATCTGTATGTCTGAGCGGTAATAGACTGCATTCTACCCTAGACTACTGAAATATAGTAATAAAACGCCAATTGGTGTTAAAAATACGAGTCAAAAGAGACATCCAGTCCCTGGGCCACATGTCTTTGTTGTACAGTCCGCTTTGAGAGTCATTAGTCAGAGAAGTCACATTTTTAAAATATATTTTGCAAATAATATATGTAGTTGTAAAATAATATGGAAATGAAATTTAATAACTCACATCTATGGTTACATGTGTATATTTAATAAAAGAAAAAAAATACAGGATAACATAATGACTATGATTTCAGTAACGTCATTGAATGAATATTTATATAATGTATGCATTCTTGATTAATTTTTATAATCAAATATGTACATTTCGTTTCAATTACTATTCACAATTTACTTACTTTAATTAATATTTCATTTATAATAAATATCTTACCTAAAGAACAACAAAAAAGTGTTTGGGAAACAGAATGATTTGTAATTATGTAATGTATTTTTCACGATATATTTCCAACAAGCAAAACCAAGAAAAGAAATTATTCACAAGACTGTATAACATGCGGTTTCGGGGACAATTCGCAGGCTCATAAGCATAATCTATCTGTCTCAGGCTTGTTTTTCGCTTTCATAAAAAGGCCTACAAGGTACGTTCAATTACTATATTACAGTGCTCTAGACTATTTCGGCCAAGGCAATAAGTGTTGTTTATAAATAAAAAATAAAATAATAAGTGTAAGTTGTATAATTCGATCGGATAAAAAATAATGTGGGTAACATGTAGGAAAAGTGGTCACCATCGTCCGGGAGTATATACAATTTTATTTTAAATTGCTTATATGCAATTAATTTTTATTATTATTGGTTAACATGCAACACAAATTTTTATTTTAAATATTGTCTTTTATTATTTTAATCAATTTTATTCGGTATTAATTAATTTATATTAATATTATTTTTAATTATAGAGGTACATTTTATTTCATTATATTAAAAGAATATTAATTAACATATGTTTTATGAACACGGTCTAACAGAGAGTCAATATTATCACTTATAACCTAATTACAAATTCAATCGATAAAATAACCAATTATTTCAAACTGATACAATATTTATTAGGTACTATAAATTCTACTATTTAATTTGCTACGAGTTATGACACTTACGTATATACATTACCGAAACGAAGCCTATTTATTTGAAAATATTTGTTTAAAAATAAAATAAGACAATAATGAAAGCACTAGTCTAGTTAACCTGAAATATAATGGTAAAAAATATATAAGTACCTATGTAATTATATGTATGCAAATTAATTATGTATAGTTCAGTAATGTAAGGAATTCATTATTTTTTTGTTAAATGCTAAGAATAAAGTAAATATACTCGTATACTTAACTTTATTGGCTGAAAAAATCAATATATTATGTGTTAGGAATAATCTTTTAACACTCACAAATACACATATACTACAAGGGAAATAAATAAGACAACGAGTTCGGTCACCTATCAAACACTATATTATCAACAAAACCCCCGAATACTGCCCGACTCCATCAGACGTATCCGCTATTTATAACGTCACACTATTATAAATGTCTTATATAATCTTTCCTAACTTAGATAATAATAATTATCTTACATATGTCTGGCAATATTAATTTTAATTCACTTCATCCAGTGGTTTTCAATATTAATGAAACTAATATATTATATGACAGGTGCGGTGGCCGAGCGTGTTAAAGCACATATCTTAACATACTGTGACGTCACCCGAACCAGGGTTCGTAAATATCATGATATTTATAATAAATATCAAAATATCTGATATATAGGATATATAACAGATAAATATCACTTTTTGGATATTTATTTTTTAATTTTAGTTTTAGTACACATTTAGAAAAACTGAAAAATTCGAAAAATTTCACTTTTCCGGAGGCTATATCTCAAAAACTAAACAAGATATGGAAATGCGCTCAACGGCGTTGAATTCCCCGTGTCCGAATTGACTTATAAGCAAATTTTCATACAATTTTATGCAATTTAATATTTTTAATTATTTCCTAAGGGGTTCCCCTTTGGTTTTTTCAGATTTTAATTCAATTTTCCCAAAAATCCTTAATCGTAGGATTATTAAAACGAAAATTTACATACATATGTATTTTGACCCACTGAATCCAGTGGTGCAATCTTCAAATGCATATGACTTCTGGTTTTCGAGAAAATGTTAGAAAACCGCTTTTTGCGATTTTTTGGCGGAAAATTGAAAAAAAATAAAAATCGCTGAAACTATGTTTATAAGTTAACTGAAGCACGAGAAAATTAATGCCGTTGAGCGCGTTTTCATATCACATTTAGTTTTTGAGATATAGCCTCGGAAAAGTAGAAAAACTGATAAATTCGAAAAATTTCACTTTTCCGGAGGTTATATCTCAAAAACTAAACAAGATATGGAAATGCGCTCAACGGCGTTGAATTCCCCGTGTCCGAATTGACTTATAAGCAAATTTTCATACAATTTTATGCAATTTAATATTTTTAATTATTTCCTAAGGGGTTCCCCTTTGGTTTTTTCAGATTTTAATTCAATTTTACCAAAAATCCTTAATCGTAGGATTATTAAAACGAAAATTTACATACATATGTATTTTGACCCACTGAATCCAGTGGTGCAATCTTCAAATGCATATGACTTCTGGTTTTCGAGAAAATGTTAAAAAACCGCTTTTTGCGATTTATTTGGCGGAAAATTGAAAAAAAATAAAAATCGCTGAAACTATGTTTATAAGTTAACTGAAGCTCGAGAAAATTAATGCCGTTGAGCGCGTTTTCATATCACATTTAGTTTTTGAGATATAGCCTCGGAAAAGTAGAAAAACTGAAAAATTCGAAAAATTTCATTTTTCCAGAGGCTATATCTCAAAAACTATTTGATATTTTTATATAATGGATATATATCATTGCAAAAATATGACGATATATATCAAAATAAATATCATGATATATATATCGATCGATATATATCTTCGAACCCTGACCCGAACCAAGGTTCGTCATTTCGAATCCGCCTATCGACAATGTGTGACTTGTCATAAAATATAAAATACAGCTACATGTATTTATCAGATCACACTCGGGCGCTATAAGCTAGTCACTTATACGCCTTAAATAATGTAGCATTCGACTACGAAAACCGGCAGTACGGCAGAGTAAAAACTGCGGCTCGGTGTGCCCGGTAGGCCAAGGCCCGATCTCGGGCTGTAGCGCCACAGATGATGATATATTATATGAGAAATAAGGATACTTATTATTAATTAAATAATTAATTTTAATGATCTTAAATGCTACGTTTAAAGACGGCAATTAAAAGTGACTCACTACATTGCCTTCAGTAAACTTCGTAACTGTTTTGGTACAAATACTGCATAATTTAATTACAACATAGGAGAAAGAAAAGGCATCCATGTTGTCACTTTTTAAACATTTTGAAAGTTCTGTAATACCCAAAATTATTCGCTTGTTTAAAGAATAGTTCTGCATAAAGCTTTCTTGCTGCTACAATATAATGGTAATATTAAAGCAAAATATATTTGTTTTGCTTAAGATTCATTACCATCTAATATTGCAAATTTTTCAATATCGTGTAAAATAGAACATCATCTATGGAAAAGGAACTTAGTTATTGGGAAAAATATATAAAAACGACATAAGATCGTCGACTTATTTTTTGCACATTCGAATCCTATTTTCCATGAATTCACACGATAAACAGCCTTATGCTCATACTCATTTGGATGTAGCAGATCATTTACAATGATGCTTAGGCGAAAATTCGCTTAATTTAGAAAATAAATTTAAAAATATTGAATGTATAATAGTATGTTATGCATCAAGGGAGGGAAACAAGCGATTATTCCCGCGTGTGAAGTTGGCCAACCGAGACGTAAGCGAGGTCCAAATGCCCAAGCTGAAGTTGAGGTTTGCCAACTTCACACAAGGGATAATCGCGCCCTCCCGTGAAGCGTATTATACTTTTCGTAACAAGTGCACAAAAATTACTGTATTATCGGGACAAATGTCAAATATGGATTGCGTAACTAGTTACCTAGGAAACGCCGCAAACAGCTAATAATCGTAGTATCTAGGGAGAGAAATATCTCTCTAGGGAGAGAAACATGCTACCTAGGGAGAGAAACATCCACCCTAGGGAGAGAAACATAATGTTTCTTTCCCTAGGAGAGAAAAGCAGTGTTTCTTTCTCTAAAATTAGGGAATAAAAACGTGTTTCTTGTGCATGTGTTACGAAAAATATGATACACGGCGTAGTGTAGGCTTAAGTTATTTTTAAATAAATAATTTCATTATTTATTCGGCATATTGACTAATTATTGCCTAATCGATTTATGTTCATAAATCTAAAACATTTCGAAAAACTGTTGTACTTTGTAACATTCATGAAACTGTCAGTACCTACTCGATGTGCCTCCTAGTCACAAAACTTCTGTTTCCATCACATATTCAGTACATCTTCGCGTGAAATTTCCAACTCATAGTACCTACTTGATGTTTACTTGTTCTCAGGTAAGATGCTGACGCAGCTGGACGTGTCTCAGAACTGGCTGGGCACGGTGCCGTCTACATCTTTGCGAAATCTGCATCACCTACTCATTCTCAACATGAATCACAACCGCATCTCGTCATTGCATGCGCGCGCCTTCGACGGACTCGACACACTCGAGATTCTCACCCTCTACGAGAATAAAATCTCCAATATCGATCCTGCTGCCTTCCAAGGTCTAGAAAAGTAAGTCACAATGTTATTGTTTCTAGATTGTAGGTTTTGCACGTCAGAGATTTACTTGCATGAAATAGTTTTTAAACCGCTTTGAATTTCATAAATTATAAGAAGAATTGAATAATCTTCTTTTCATTATATTAATTGCTTTAGTAATTGGCACAAGATGATATATTTTAAATAAAATTAATTAACATATAGAACATTCAAAATATAGAAAATACACCTTTGCTTCTTTTTTATTTTATTAAAATATTGATGTTTTGGTGCACTTTTAATAACGTAAACATTCGTCAAGGTAGGTAACATCAATTATTTTTGTTCTATAATCAGTATATCAAATTATATATTTCTTTAAAGTTTCCTGCAGAGATATAGAACATCCAAATATGGTTATTTTGTTCCAATTTGATCACCTATCTTGTTTATGTGATATCTATGCTTTTAAATTATACCTGTCAATTATTTAGTTACGTATGAAAAATCCCTAAATATAGCAATCTCCATGGATGGCGGTATATATCTAGTAACTTTTGATGGATGACGCAGTAATACAATACACCTAGCGTACATTTATACAATTATTAAATTTTGAAATAATTACTAAATCATAGCAGATTTATAAGACATTCAAGTTTCATATACAGTAAGGAATCGGACTATTTAATATTTACAAATTTGTAAAAATAAATTTTACACAATTTTATGCATGGCTGCAAGTTAGTAACCGTGATTTTAATTGGTATAGATAAACCGTCATAATTTTATGACGCAACTTCATTGGTTGAGTACGAAAACTATTGTGATCTTCTAATGCATATTTTTTTTTTTTTATTAATCTATATTTTAGGAGCACTTCGGCTGCTATGGCCACTAGTGCTCCGGTACAGTTATATACATAATGTTTACGTTAAATTATATTGTGTTACATTACACCATATTATGCTATATTGTATTATATCATATTAAGTTATATTACGCCATATTATATTATATTTCGTTTTTTATGTCTATGTCGTCGAGGAAGTTTAGTAGGTTTTTAGTCATTTCGGGGTCGTTGTCTGTTAGTGCTGCTTTTAATGTGTCTGGTATTTTATGTATTAGTCTTTGTCTTCGGTATTTGTTACAGTCTGTTAGTATGTGTTTGATTGTTTGTTGGGTGTTGCAAGAGTTGCACATTATGGGGTCTGTTCTGTCTAATAAGTATTTGTGTGTGTATGCTGTGTGTCCTAATGCATATTTAATTGTATTTTGTTTAATATAAAACAAAGACATTTCCAATTGTTTGCGTATGTCATGTTGCCTCTATTGAGAAATCAGGTTACGTATTTAGAAATCAATATATTAAATCTGTCGAATTTTAATGAAAGGCTTTAAAGTGGGTTTTAAATAAAACGGTTTTCAATCTCATCGTATACAACAACTGTGTTTTATCTGATAGAGAACAGGTAATGTATTCTGTTCTAAATAAATATTCTGTTCTGCCGATTGTATGACTGTTTGTATTTTTATTTTAATAATATATTGAATATATATATTATAATATATTTAATGTTTTTACTGATAACTTCAGCATACAAAATCGGAAATAAGAAAAAAATATATTGTCAATATACATAGATTATTATAAAATTTGCAATAGCATTCAAATGAATGTTATTTAGATATAATTATGTTGTTCTTAGTCAAAATGTGGACGAATTTAGGAAGAAAAAACAACATTATTTCATTTAAGTACCGTTAATCTTTCGGTTTAATTTTAGATCTTCGTCAGACAGAATCATACAACAATTGAAAATATTTTTGTTACATGGATTGTACATGGTGATTCAGGGTTAATATAAAAAAGTAACGTATATTGCGGACGGCAATTGAGTTAAATTTGTTATAGTTCGTATGATGAAACAAAGTTTTTCAAATTACGTCATCAATCACTTAACTAACCCAAGAGTAAATAAAAGATAAAAAAAAATGTATATTTCGTTATACAATAGTTTAATTTCCTAATATATATGAAAAATATTATAAATACCTACAGCTAAATTTTAATGTAATGATTTATTTCATGTTAAAGTATTTTAAAAGCAAATGATTCGCGTGGTAGCACTGATTTGCACTTTATCAGAAAGTTCTTGAGCTTCGTATCTTAACATTTGATATAAACTACAAGCGCTATAGATAAAACGTCATAGTTTTTCATGACGTTTAGCATGACACAACTTCATTAGTTAACCACGGCAATCATATACAGGGTGTTTCTATACCTCTGCACGAAACTTTAATGACATATAATTTGATATACTGATTATGGAACAAAAATATTTTTTTTGAAATTCGCAAATATTAGGGTATTTCATTCCTAGCGAACATTTTTAGTGTCACTGGTTTAATAGTACATTTAATTATTTATAATTATGTTGCTAATGAAATAAAAGTTTAAACACTGCCTACAAGTAATCATTTGGTAATTAGTTATTATGTAGGTACCTGGTGTAATGCCTTATTTTTATTTGAGTATCTAGTCTGATTTCGTATACGGTATTGAAAGTGTAAGTTGTGGGAGAAATTTGAGAAAAATGTATAGCAACAGTGAATTAGTGGATATGGTGTTAGTGTATGGAGAAGCGGCGCAAAATTCCGAATTAGCAGCGCGAGTCTATGCACAGCGTTATCCTCAAAGACATCATCTCCATCGCTAGATGTTTGTGAGGATCGCACAACGTCTTCGTGATGAGGGAACTTACTTTATTTCATTAATAACATAATTATAAATAATTAAATGTACTATTAAACCAGTGATATGTCACTACAATTATATGCAAGTCCCAATGTTTGAGTTTCACATTTCCTTAAATCTGCCAAAAATTGTAAAAAATCATTACAACTTAATAAATAATACTTAAGACTTTATAAACCTATATATTGATTTCAATTTCAACGAAGTCTCATAAAAAAATTAAATATTGGAGGACTTCATTAATTGTAATTTAATTAAAAGTATATTATTTTTCAAACATTATTTGTTTCGACGATATGCACTGGAAAATACAAAATTTTCTGTTCATATTTTATTATTTAACAAGAAACTCTTTTGATATTTTGTCCCAATACAACAAAAGAAAATATTAATTTGTTAAATAGAAAATGATTAAATTATAATCTATTATTAGAACAATACTCGGTTCAGAGAAAAGTTTAGAATTGATATTGATTCTTTTTTAAAATAGGAACGTCACAAAGTAGGAAAACATACTTTTATAAAAGATCACAGTTCAATTATCGGCGAAAATCATAATTAATAAGTAAACTCTAACCTTTAGTTATTTATGTAACAAGTGCGAAAATCAGTGGCGTAGCAAAAATATATAATGGGGATGCATATTTAAAATTTTGAGTGAATAATTGCTTAACCTATTTAGAATTTATGATACACATTTATACAAGGTATCTACTATAAGAAGTCCTCCATTGCTAACGTTTTTCGTTGAATAGATAGCTTAGTGCTATTTTATCCGGTTAATTTAATGGTGCAAAATTCAAAACAATTGTAGATCAAATAGGAATCTAATAACTTTTATAAAGGAACGCCATATTTTTAAGAAAAAATTCAGTATCAATGTATTTATTAAGTTAATATCAACCGACATCTTTAAGGTTAAAATTTACATATGTAAGAATAAAAGTTATTTTAATTTAGCAAATAAATCGACTCGACTAGTTATTTGAGTTACTCGATAATGACTACTGTGCAAATGCTAATTCAATGTTAAATACAAGTTCTTGTTTATAGTTATCACTGCTGCCATGTTCAAATTTATATTTAAAACAATGAATTATAATTTAAACTAATAGTAGACATATCATTTGCTATATTTACATCACTTCTAAATGAAGAATAGAAAATATAAAAAGCATAACATTTTTGTTTCTGGTAGTCTTGCTTTCAATAAAAATAAATTGTTAAAAAATCATTAAGTACAATCTTCAACGGTTACTGAATGATTTATTCCCAAATAAATAGATCTATTTATTTTGTATTTATTAAATTAAATAAATAAATATATCATCATGCCTTTTACCCATTACTGGGTGTGGCACTCTGCCTAAGCAGATCTCGGTATTTATTGATAAGTATAAATCCGCTATGAAAAGGTTTACTTTTCGTACAAGTATCATAACAAAAACATGACTTTTTCACATAATGGAATAAAAAAGATTTTCTATTTCTTTTGCATTTTACAATATGATCTGCTAACACTTTCCGTTTTTCATCCATTTCATATCTCCATGCTCTAGTGCTCCCTAGGTATTAATATTACGTTATTTAACTACGAATTCCTTTCAAGTAATATAATAAATTTTTATTCTAACGTAACATACTGCAATGAGGATTTGAGTTTATACATGAAAAAAAAACTCGTTCACAACTGTAGGTTGTCAGCAGATTTCTACGTGACTTGAATTGATAACAAATGAAAATATACATATTCAAGAGAATACAAGAAGTCTTACATAGAATATTAAACAGATGCATCTTATAATCTGTAGATTTTTCTCCAAGTTTTATAAAAAAATGTTTGTTATCATCTCTTAATTAATTTTAGAAATATAAAAGCGGTTGTCAAACTTTTTATTTTACAAATTTCAATAGAAACATAGAAATTAAAAGTTGCGTAAAAATTTAAAAGTGTATTTAAGTAAAAATACTACTTTAGTATATTTCTGCACACGACATCTAAACACTTTATGTGACTTTTTTAACTGTGGTGTCTAATTTATTTTTGTGGGAGGGAAGAATTAGCCAATAATCAATAAATATAACGCTATAGCAAATGTCTATGTCAAAAAAAAAATCGTTTTAAAATTTTGTCGTTGATGCACTTACCAATCGTTTTATGTAGTTTATTTATTTTGAAGTTCAAGTTACCTGCTTCAATTTAGTAAGTATTTTATTATCTTCTTTAGAAAAGAGGTTGGTTTTTGATATTTTCCAAGACTCTTCTTTAATTATTCATATATTTAAACTCATTACATACTTCATATATTATGTATTGTAAAATTGAAATTACTTAAATGAAAAAGAAAATTATGTTCTGCTGTGTCACATTATAAAATAAATTAAAGAATAATATTATGAGACGAAGTTGCTTCTAAATTTAATTCCGTTTCAAAACAACGTTATTGAAACATCAAACATTACTGGATTTTCTTTTAATGGTGTTCTGGAATTTATGCGACCTTAATTTATTTATGCCTATAAGATTTTATTTAATATTTAACTGTTTTCGAAACTGTCTTTTTGCTAGAAGCGTGGGTACAAAGAATATTCTATAAAATAAAACAAATACTTATCCAATCTTATAACTAGCTAAGATTTAATTTAGTAGTATCCTTAATATTTGGTCGTTCAAAATAACTCAATTATTTTTAAATTTTATTATGCTGCAAAATAATGAATTTTTAACGCGTTACCAAAATTTACTTGATTAATTTTGCACAATATTTATAACTAATTTATAATGTATTCATCAAAACCTAATTTTTGTAAATTAAAAATATGTATTTTGGTTCAAGTCAAGAATCCTAATTCGTTAACATGTCTAATAAATAACCTTTTTAAATAATTTTTAATCAGTATTCTTAAAAAAGTAAATACTTATTTACATACATACATACATATATCATCACGCCTTTTACCCATCACTGGGTGTGGCACTCTGCCTAAGCAGATCTCGGTAAGTGATATATTTTTTCGCGTGAAGTACGGTTACCAGCCGTCAAATCACGGCCTCCAAAGATATTAGTGGTGGAGGAGCCACAGGGGTAGATTTTTTTAAATTGGTGAAAATTGTTTGTCGGCTGTGGGGATCGAACCAGGGTTCTTATTTAATGAAAATCAAATTAAATTATAAAGAAAGAAATTAGGATACCGGTCATATGATTTAAACCAACAAAGCTACGCCCGCCTGTGATTCAAATTTGATTTTATTCCAATTTTTCTCTTTATTTTTGTAGGCAGGTTCGATTAAATAACTCTTTCATAAACTAAATGACTTGATACGAGAGTCGTCTGGGAATATTTACCAATTGAAATTTTTAATTAGTATTTTATTTGTAAATACTTAAATAATGTAAACCAAATTATGTAGAGAATAATTAGGATACCGCCAGGAGTTCATAGGTTCCAAGTTTAAATTCTGGCGGCATCCCAATTTTTTCTTTTGTAATTTAATTACATTTTCCTCTTTAAAAAATTATGTGTAGCTATTAATACTCGAAGGGTGTTACACGATATTATTAGGTTTACAGAATTGTTACAAACGACAATTTGAAATTATTCACAAGATAAAATAGATATTCGCACATTTTCATGTTCTGTAACTGTTTCAGTTTCATTTTAATAAATACTCGTGCAACCGATACGAGTGATCCAGATAACGAATAGTAAAAATTGTCTTTCATTACCCAGGTACCCTGTTTCGGGTAGAACCAGATTGATTCGCCTAGGACCGTTCTACCGATTGTGTGATAACCCGCCACTGATTCATATATCAATATTGCATTTATGCATATGCATGTATTACATATATTTGTCTAATTTTATGTATAACAATTCGGAAATGTAAACTCTCTTTGTATGATTATGTGATATGTGCAATGTGGTGACACTTCTCAGCATGTGAGTGTCTTCTCAAGTACGATTTATATCTTGGCAGGAAGTTGAAGCGACTGAACCTGGGCGGCAACGACCTCACAACAGTGCCACAGAAATCGCTGTCGACGCTCGATATGCTTAAGAAGCTTGAAATGCAGGAGAATAGGATCACCAAAATCGAAGAGGGAGAATTTGAAGGTAAGCATTCTCATTTATCCAGATATATACGAATACTTGTGGCAAACGGTCCTCTATTATTCGTATTTCTTTAAAAAGTCAAATAATAGATTTAGTTTTACTACAGATAATAATAGCAGCTTTAGAACGCTTATAACTCATTTATTCTGGATAATAACTAATAGGTTTTCAGGGTCAGATGAGACAAGATCAATCTACATGCTGATGTAATGCTAATGACATCTGACATCTGTACAGAACACATTTATTTATTTCACTGTCAATTAATTTGAATCATTTAATGAAAATTAATTATTATTAAATCAGCCTAATGGTTAATGTATCCGCCATTTTATAATACATCACTTTATTATATTAACCAAATGAGAGAAAGAGAAATTGTATATTGAAATATGTTTATGATTTTAATCAAATTTAATTATAAAGAGAAAAATTGGAACACCGCCTGGATTTGAACCACATGCCTGTGAATTCCGGTCATATACTATAACCAATTAAGCTACGACCGCTATATAATCTCGTTTTTTCTCTTTATATTTTTTATTTAATTTCATCACTTGTTAATTGTTTACTTCAAATATTATTAAATTTTAATTGATAAATTTACTCTTTAAATAACAACGTCGTTTTACACGATTCTTCGTGTCAAATCTTTCAGTATATGAAAGACTCATGCTAAACGAAGTCACCTATGGCACATAACAAAATATAGAGAAAAAGTGGAATAAAATCAGATTTGATTCACTGCGACTCTAGCTTAGTTGATTAAATATATTCCGCATTCACAGAGATGTGCATCTACGTGTAATCTTTAATTGTATACATCTACACGTAGACAATACGTCGACAATTCTAGAGACGTAGACAATGTAAACATTGTAGACAATGCATCTGAAAGTTGTAATATTCAACATAACTTAAATGTATTCCTTTGCAACTATTACATATATTCGTATTCGTGAGCTCGGGTCATTATCGGTCTTTATATAATAAAACTAATAAAGCAAGTGTTCGTACATTACTAGATGAATGTCTGTCTTGGGTCTTGGGCGAACTGTCATATCTTTAAAATCGATCAACGCGCCATCTCACCAGACGGAGTTTTCTTTGGCGCTATTTTTAACAGTAACCAGTTGACTAATTTTGAACGTTTTTCCCTGCACAACTAATTTTTTTTTCATGTAATCCCTAAAATAAAAATAAAAATCTCTAACAACATTTAAAATTCCCTACTTCTAGGGATAAAATTTCTAATCTGACTTAAGTGAACATAGGTGTTTTCTTTGTCTACATAGTCTACATTGTTTACATGAAAAATGAAGACGTAGACTACATGATTGTTTACACGTAGAGAATGACGTAGATTACTTGCAGTAGACTACACGCACATCCCTGCGCATTCATAAGTCCCAGGTACCAATCCGAGCGGTATTTAAATTTTTCTCTCTATAATTTAATTTGATCATTTTTTAAAGTTAAAGATAAACAGGGAAGAGTTGAAACATCTGTAAATACTAACAGGAATAGCACACAGTTCCATATTTTAATATATCGTTGCATGGATGTTACGATACATCGATATTTCTATATATCGAATTTTTTTTAACATCGAAATATCGAAGGCCTTAATCGTATATAATTGAAAAATATATTATTTATAAATATTTGTATATATTTTGTCCTCAAATATTTGAAAAAGCGATACATATAATTTTATTGTCTCTAATTTTTTTTTAATGTTTACATTGAAATATATTTGTTTAGGAATGAAGAACTTGGATTCGCTGGGCTTGGCGCACAACCACCTGAAAGAGATTGGAGCTCGGGTGTTCTCGCACCTGTCGCTGCTCAATTCGCTGGAACTCGACGGTAACGCGATTGTTCATATTCATCCCGAAGCTTTCTTTGGACTTGAAGGTAATTAATAACTATTTATATCTTAAAGTAAAGAGACCATACAAGATGTGTATCAGATATTAAGATGCACCAGTGTCTGTTCTTTCATAACAAAAATACCGAAAGGTGCGCTGCAATACATATATATTTTCTTAATAAGAATTGTATTTAATTGCGCTCAGAATTTCATTTGAGCGCGCTGCACATACCATTTAGTCCAAACAGCGAATAATGTTGGTATGCACTGTAAAATTGACCGCACTGCGGTGAAATGAAGAACAGTAGTTCTATAGGATATAAGTGCAAGTTAATAAGACATATATGGAACAGTAAACAAATCGAGGATAGAAAATACTTCCGTATAAGAAGCATAAGTCATTCGAACTGTCGTGCACTTGTAAGATCTCTTTTTTATATACAGTTTTAATCTTTAATCAATTCAGGGTATGAACGTTTGCGCACAACTTAAAACAGATCTAAAATTGAGATTTGAATATTGATTACTGGTAAAGTTATTTTTTTAACTAAATTTGTTTCTTCTAATTTTGTGAATTCATAGGGGAATTAGTTTGATACATCATGAAATTAAGTAGAACTAAAAAATTGTTTTGGCGGTAATTTGAATTAGCATCCAAATACTTTTATGAATTAATACTTGAACTAAACTGGTATTAAGTTTTAATTTGTTTCTTGAATCGTAGATAGGAAGTATCAATAATTTTACATAAATCATTGAAGATGAAAGATAAAATTTTCTTTAATATTCGGTAGATGTAAGTAGACTTTTACGTTGTTGGTTTGCATAAACAGCACTAGGTAATAGTTTTACAACTTTCAACTTGTAACTGTCAAGTTAGGTTATTTTAAAAACTTACAACTTATAAAGTATTTTAAAGACGAGAGGCATGTTATATTTACTTTATACTCAATGTAAATGTATAATTTTATGGCGCTTACGTTATAATTTTTCAAACTTATTTAAATTGTACGTAAATTCGTAAGCTACCTATATATTTAATAATATCAAAATCAAAATTCCAATTATCGATAATATGATTCCTTTTTAAATAAAAATTAAATATTTCATCTCCAAATTCAAATGAATATATCTTTGACAATTCATGTGAAAACATTTACAAAGATAAAAAAAAAATATCGTTGTACCGCACAATGTGAACAAAAATACCTAATACAGATATACAAAATTATTAGGACATTCTCAATAAGCCTGATATATAATTTATATGAATAAGCATATATCTGAGACCTAATATACATTAGAGGTAGGTAAAATTATACTCATATGAGTATACAGTACACGTTAAAAACATATAAATGCCATTTTTACTCTACAGAAATGATACCGTTACGTAAAATTACTTATGTATTATAATATAAAATTTGACTGTTTAATGTTACACAATAAAATTATTTAGTTTCATCTATAACGGTTATTTTTCTTTCAAATATGCAATGTTACAATTTGTTATATATAAATACGAATAACTGAACTGATCTAATGATATACCGTGTCGTATGTCAGATCTTCAAATCTGATCACTGATCGGATTTTGGATCAGATGTCGTATCGAATGCCGGATTGTCGGATCGAATTTTTCGTCGAATCGGATCGGATATAAAAATTCTCGTAAATGCCGATCTCTAATATCCTTAAAGTGCTGAAATATGCATTAAGGGCCAATTGTACGAATCATGGTTACTGTTAGTAACTAACAACTGACCCTAAGCATTTGTAAGCTGAGACCAATGTTAACATTAAAATTATAAACTGGAAAAAATTAATAAAAATGAAGTAGGTTTCTTTTAAGTTGAAAATACGAGTAGTATATTGAAAAACTAGTATTACAATTACCCTAATTGTAATACTAATACAGTTTGCGTATATGAGTCGCAGGCGAGTTACACAAAGTATGAGTATTACAATTTGGCATTGTAATACTTATCTTTTATATAATATTTTCTATAACGGCTCGGTGAGTGCGGACCCTGTACTGTAATTGGGATTAACTTCCTGTTGTACAGCGTAACATAAATAAAAATAAATAAAATAAATAAATAACGCATTGATTTACTTTTTATTTAAAATTTTTTATTAAAACATAATTAAAAATTTTCAAACTTGGTAACACTGTCAGATGAAAAAATATTTGCAATTTAAATTATTTTGATATTTATAATATTATCAATATCATTCTAAAAATAAATACCTTTAAATTTAAATAAAACAAAAAATATTTTATTCTTGATGTTCTAATTTTATCATCAAAAAGTATATTTTAATGATACTTATATGAGCAATGACAGTTAAAATGATGTGTCTGTTTGACAGTACGACAACTTCACAAATAAAAAAGTTCCTATAAACAGTTGTACAAAATCGAATTTTGTATCATCGTTTCTGACAAAAACAGTGTTACAAAATTGGCTATTTTCCACTTAAAACATTCTAAATTTATTTTCATTATTTGAGTCAACCTAATGACCCCTAAGGGAGCTGCGATCCCCAATTTTAAAACCGCTGATCTAGACTTTAGACAATAGCGAATATATGAGTATAGGAGCAAAAGCTCCATACTACGGGGATTTACCGTTAAAGGACTTTATACAAATCTATATTTTATTGTAAATTTTTAATAAACTCAAAATATTTTTTCCGTGTCTAACTTAAAAATAAATTTTGTTATGCCGCTGCAGCTATTCAGCGTCAGTTATAACGCTTGTGCAGATTTATGACGATTACGATTCTCATGAATACATACATATAAACGAATATATTTCTACTTTACAACCAGTGAATGCTTGAAATAAGATTGTGACTGTAATGTGAATTCGTATGGATATGGTCCAGTGAGCGTGCTTGAAAATTCAATTAAATGTTTACAATGTACCGACTACAAGCAACCAGCCGCACGCTACTCATGACCGAGTTGCCACCATTTTACCTTTTCAATTTTAATAGAAATTTTATTGTTTCGTTTTTCAATTGAATTAAAATGTAACTATGTGATGCTGTGTATGTGTAAATATTAAAATTTTATTTTGGAATTTAATTCCTGCTTTAAAAATTTCAGAAATAAAACTACTACATCTTAAATACAGTAAAACGCCGATTTACCCTAGTAATTGACGGCTGGTAACCGCACTTCACGCGAAAAAATATATCACTTACCGAGATCTGCTTAGGCAGAGTGCCACACCCAGTAATGGGTAAAAGGCGTGATGATATATTGAAGGAGAAGTCAATGTATTTAAATTAAGTTTTTATTAAATTAAATCATTTTAAAAAAATAAACAAATATATCATCACGCCTTTTACTTATTACTGGGTGTGGCACTCTCCCGTAGCAGTTCTCGGTAATTGATATATTTCTTCGCGTGAACTGCGGTTAGCAACCATCAAATCACGGCCCCCGAAGATGTAAATGGAGGGAGAGCCACAGGAGTAGATTTAATTTAGTAAAAAAATGTTTGTCGGCTGTGGGAATCGAACCTGGGTTCCTAAATCCACAAGCCGACTCGGTACCACTGAGCCACCTACCCCATAAATTTAATAAATATACAAAAATATTAATAAAAACATAGGACAAATATTTTGGTAACAGTTAATTATAAAACAAAATATACAAATTAATTATTTATATGGATTTTATAACAGTTTAAGTTCTTGTTTCTAAATTTTCAAAACTTATATATTTGTTAATAATTAGAAAGCATATTTTTTGAATAGAAAAATGTACTATAAACGGTTAATTCACCTTACGGCTAATTGAGCCTCGTATAATCGGCGTTTTACTGGAATTTAAAAGTACTACATACTTATTAATATACTCGTACAGCGTATATAAAAAATCTCATTTGTAGATAAGGGGAAATATAATAATAAAATACGTTATTATATTTTTAATTGAATTTGGTTATTAGGAAGCTTTATACTATATTATGTTTAAAACATATTTTTCCTAGCACAAATATTGACGGAAAGAGATTATATTTTTGTTTTCAGTCATAAATACAAACAAATGACAATAAGACAATAAATCTGCAAACAACCTTGATATTATTTAAGAAAATTAAAAAGATCCAAAAATTTAATCATCTCTTGTAGTGTAACATGTTAACTGGATAGAAAAAATAGTATATAATACACGTGTTGAAAGTCCTATGGAAAACGGTTGTAAATGGAACCCTCGTTTGCACTCGAGTTCCATCTTACACACACGTTTTCCAATTATACTGTTTCAACACTTGTATTACAATATACTATACCTAATTAAAAATATTTCTTGAATTTCTGTTATAGAAAATCTACAATATCTCCGATTGGGTGACAATAACATTCACACAATCCCTACAGAAGCTCTGCGGCGGTTACATCGCTTGCGACACCTAGACCTGCGATCCAACAATATCAGCATCATCTCCGAGGACGCCTTCGCGGGCTACGGGGACTCCATCACGTTTCTCAATCTACAGAAAAATGAGTAAGTCTTTATTTTTATTTACAGAAGTTCCCTTTCATATTCTGCAATATACATAATTGATTTAAAATAAAAGTTTAAATTATAATATTAAAACACTCGAATAATTAACCGCCGTATTCTATTTTAGAAGCTAATAAATCATATATTTGCAAATTTCCTTTACGATTAAAATATAATCGAAAATAGATACAATAAATTTACATATAAAATGTAATTAAAATTTGCATGTATAATACGGATATCAACAGTAATGTAAACACTACCGTTTTATTCTAAATTTTACAAATCTATAACATTTATTTTGCTATTCTATCCATTTTATATATACTTGTTATTTTGGAAAATAACGAACATTTAAAATTATATAAATATTCACATAATAGGTATTCTTCATCTACAGGATGTTTTATAATTCGGGGAAAACAAAATGAAAAGAATATGTTATGCCGGGTATATTATGAAAAACGAATCAAGCGTTTAACTTGGGAAAATAAATTTTCCGTGTATACTATTTTCATTTTAAACTGGAGGGATCGGCATAAAACGATTAAATGCACCGCAATTACGTTTACAAAGGAACTCAAAATATGACCCGTTATAACTGGTTTCACAAGGTTCGCACAAGGTTGTACAGCCCCATTCGCCGGTATTTTTAAATGGTCAATCATAGAAAAAAACAAGAATAATTTTAGGCTGAATACGACCCTTAAAATTTGACCTGTTGTGACCATCGTTAAGCGATTTGGGGTAGCCGCATTAATAGAT
This sequence comes from Pterostichus niger, assembly GCA_947425015.1. NCBI lineage: Eukaryota > Metazoa > Arthropoda > Insecta > Coleoptera > Carabidae > Pterostichus > Pterostichus niger. Next base: position 7,466,404 of record OX380335.1, on the reverse strand, counting down.
TTCATTGTAGTTATATGGGACAGGGACGTTTCATCGTTTTATGCCGATCCCTCCAGTTTAAAATGAAAATAGTATACATTGCTTCCAAACTATATTTTGTAAGAGCAGAAATTAAATATGGAAATTTAGAAAATTACAATTTAACAGTGTTCGCCATGCAATTAAAACAAAATAACAAACAAATTCATCCCGTTTTTCTGCCAAATATTTTAAATTTTACAAAAAATAAAAGCTTCTAAAGTTGACAAAGAAAAACTGAAATGCAAAAATACGCTAACGTGAAATGAGACACAAAAGATACGAGTGAAATAACATACGTTCGTTTCCTCTTTGATGGAAATAGAGGAGCCTCTATTTTTCGTCGATGACGGATGCGTTCTGTTGTTTCATCGAAGAGCAATAACTGTACCGCTGCACTGACCAAAATCAGAAAAATGTACGAGTATAATGTTCCGAATGAGGTCGGATCTTTTTCGCGATCGAGTCGGCTGATCCAGTTCAGTCAAAAGATCCGACATGCACAATCTATAATAAACCCATGAAACCATGTGATGATTAACAAGAAAGTGCAAAGAAATTCCTTTTTCATGTTTATTATACTAGTATCTAATATTGAAATTGCATTTCTGTTTGATATGAAGGATGAAATACTATGTCACATGTAATATTTCTTGATAATTATATATTACATTACATGTCATACATGCTCGGTGTTAGTACCCGTTAATTTATTGATCTATGTTATATTAAGTGCTTTTCATATAGTAAGTATTTATACACAAAATATAATTAATAATGTACAAAGTATAAATAGTAGCGATATTGATTAAATATGTTACAATGGCGCGCAAGATTGTTATCGATTCTGACTGTTTCATACAATACGATGAAATATTTTCTAATTTCTGTTCTATACGAGTACTTGTCAGTTGGAGTAATTTTAATTTTGATAAATTACTTTAATTTATTAAAAAGATTGGTAGATATGTATCTATAGTATAAATGTTTAAGAGATTGACTTCCGTCTTCAATTGTAAAGAAAAAAACTGCTATACTATTAAAGTCACAAATTAAAAATATAATACGCAAAGAAGCATAAATATTATAAAAGAATATTAAATCATAATTGTATATGCTATCGGTACATGTGTTATAAATAATTATTTTTAATTTGAATTACTTTATTTTTGGGAATAAATAACAGTACTTTCTGTTATTACGATTGCAATACTGGTGTACTTTTACATGTCATTTCAAGCTATACTTATTGATTTGTTTCAAATTTCCAGCCGGTTTGTGATTTTTTTAGTCTTTGTCTTAGTCTACAGTAATTTTAAAAACTAAACTATAACAATGTAATACAATTTTAAATCAAATACAAATTCGCGACGTAAACAGCGGTACATCATGTCGTTCATTTATGGCCGGTTGCAACATCAAAACTGAAATATAATATAAATGATTTGTATATTTTTTCTTCATAAAAATTAAAAATATATATATAAATGATATATTGAAAATTACATTAATTTGAAATATTTTACCTTATTTTTACATAAACGAACACGTAAGATTATAAAATTATTATGAATCTCTTGTATTATGATGTGTTTACTGAATCAATTAATACACATTATCATTGAAGTAAATACTTAAAGAAATATTCTGTAACTCCTTTTTAAAGTAACTGTAACTGCATTAGTATATATATCTTAATATAAATATTTGTATATTTAAACTTGTATAATAAAAATAAGTATTAAATTGCAAAAAAAACATGTTTTGTTACATTATTACATTGATAAATATATGTTTTATGGTGCTATTCTGTAATTTTCTATAACGCTACAGATCTGTAATTTTGAACAAAAAGCACATAGATTTTTATTGATAAATACATTTAATGCTATTTGACAATCAAATATGATGCGCTTTTGTTGAGATTTACAGATCTGTAGCGTTATAGAAAATAGCACCATTAATTTTATCTCTATTGGCAATACGGAAATATGAATTTACAATGTTTATTAATTATTCGTATTTTGACAGTTTCATTCGTGTGATGAATATTGAATGAATACTGAAAAAGCTTTTAGTCATCAAAGTCAAAAATTTAATTGAATATTAATGAGGCAAAGAAAATCAGTAATAATACTCGTACCCTACTTATTAACGTAGTAAGATATGATGCAATCATTCTTAGTTACATTTATTTATCACGTGTATAAACTAATACAGCAAATATACTATACTCTTTACAACAAATTCCTTTTTTAAACTCTAACATATTTTTTTCAATAGTTATTTAAAATAATTATTTATTTTTCATTACTCTATCTTAATCCATTGCACTTAGTGTGCTTTAGGTTAAAAATAAATAATTGTTTGAATTAATTATGTAATTTTCCATGAATATTTCCATGGTTTCTTCTGAAGTTGAGATGAATACCTAGATTTATCAGAAATTATCGTATTTCATTAACCTTTGGAACAGTCTCATGTTACTCGAAAACATAATTTCTATTACAGTAGGTTAATAGAAGAAACCTATATAGTTTGTGTCTAAAGTTATCTCTAGTTATTAATTAAGATTTCTTTGGTAGTCATCCTTTATATTATTAGATATTACATAATAGTAATACCTATTATTTATAGTATATTATAAGCCAAGGTTGAAAAGATGATCATTATTGACCCAGCTCAAAGATTGTACCCCGAGGTGCAACCGAGGGATACAAGGCACATGATCAACATTGATCTTCTCAACTGTGGTTCATATATTTTTTTTTTACTACTAGGCCTTAAATCCTATTTAACGACTTTTTACTTCCTTGTACGAAGTAAAGGAAGTATTGTTATCGCGAAAATTTTCGGTTCTCAGATTTCAGTGGAAATACGCATTTTGGCCCTCCCTGAGTCCATTTTGACTAATTTCGTCGTGACGTCTGTACGTACGTACGTATGTATCTCGCATAACTCAAAAACGGTAAGCCGTAGAAAATTGAAATTTTATATTTAGGACTGTTATAACATCTAGTTGTGCACCTCCCTTTTTGGTCATTATATAACTTCCGGAAGTGGTACTTTACTTGAAGCCTATAATAGATTTTCATGAAAAACTATATTCAAATATAATTTAAAACTTTCCAAATTTGGTATATAAGACTACTATATCAATGGAAATAATATAATAGATTTTGGTTAAAATACACTAACCGGAAGTGGCACATTACATGAAGCTGCTAACAGTTTTCCTTGAAAAAAATGGTATTATTTTAATTTTAGAAATAAATGCTTCAAATAAAAGTTTTAGAGAATTAAATTCTGCGTCTAGCACATTAAGAATTTTTAAATTAGCCTTTTGCATAAGCGAGATATCTAAATTTAAATAGTATATATTTTGTGTGTTTTTTTTAATTAAGTTTGCTATGGATTAGAACAAAAAATAAAAAATAAAAGATTTTATGTCAAATATGTGCAATTAAAAAAATATCTATAGTTAATACGTGTACAAGGAAGTCATGTGGTGTCCACATCAGATTTTTTTTATTAATCATAACATAATTTAATATCGATACTTGTTAATATCTACAAAAACTGAACAGGCAGAAATGAAATTCTTTTGTGTTTAACTTTTTTTTTAATATTTGGATCCTCGATAATATTTGTCCTGGTAGAATCTTTTTGGGTTGAAATAGTTAAAAAATATCTAAGTAAGAGGACCACTCCAGACATGACAAAAGTATTCATTAGTTTCCGACACGGCAAAGCTACAAGACAAAATATAGGACATTATACAATCAGCAAGATGTCCAAAAATAGTTGCAACATTTTAAAGTTTAAATAACTGAGAAACTTACATTGGGCATTCATTGCGACGTACCATTTTGGCAGAAAATGGGGGCGACATATTATCTCAAAACGTCATAGTGGATAGAAATCCGTCACGATAGGACGCTATATTGAAGAATTCCTCGCTGATAAAAAAGGATTATTGGAATGATACAAGAAGCATCACTTCCATCAGTATTAACTGTTTCTATAGCCAGTTATTGTGTGCCTCCCGTGAACATCATTCTGTTCAAGCCCCATACCTCAACCAATAATATCAGAAATTCTAAATGCAATTTAATATGCCCGCGGGGAACCTTACTGCAACTTAATTAAATATAATAATAATAATAATAATAATAAACATTTATTTGTTAGCGAGATTTACTCTTACAAATGGATTGGTACATGTTATTTTATTTTATGTTAAAATCAGGTTTTTGTGTTTGATATTCGTATCTATACATTAAGAATGAATGCTCTAAGTTTAAGAGAAGTGTTAACATAATTGTAAATATTATAAATTAAATTCAGGGGTGGTTCTGCTAATAAATTTTGGACATAATTCTGGGTGTGAGTGCCTTTCATGAAATCTTCAAGAAATTCTCTTCTTGGGGCATCGTAGATGGGGCAATTGAACAGGAAGTGCTGCAGGTTTTCTTCTTCGTGTTTGTTGCATAAGGTGCATGTAGCTTCCTGATCGAGGGAGAAGAGAGATCCGTTGTGGTAGAAGCGGCAGGTTCTCGTATTGGCTGTGCGTAATTGACCTAAAATTCTAATGATTTTATAGGGGATGTCTAGTGTAGGGAGATTGAAATTATGATTATATAACTTGTAAAGCGGATTATGGGAAGAGTTCGAAATTCTCAGGGTGTCTATGTTGTATAGGATGTTGTTATAGGATAGTAGAATGTTTGACATTTCTTGTTTTAGGATAATAGGGTTTTGTTGTTCCCAGATGTGACTAAAGTTAGCTTTTTGTAAAATTGCTTGTATTTGTCTGGTCCAGTTATATTTGTGTTGTTTCTCATCTTGTAAACGGGTTTGTTCATGTAGATTTAATAATTTATTGTAGCATATTTTTACGTAGCGTGTATCAGGCATCATTAATATTTTAAGCCACCAATTTAGTGTTTGCTTGACGATCTTGAGTTCCAATTTATCTGAACCAGTTTCTCTCCTTATTATGTAATTAGGGGTGCATTTTTGCCAACCCAATACGCTTTTTAGAAATGTAGCTTGACCTTTCTCCACCGCATCGTTAATTAAATATACGAAACACTCAAATTTCATTAAACACGGGTTCTGCAACAAAAAATACTAATTATGTTGTCCGTTTTTTATGTAGAAATGCAATTTTAATCCTAAAATAAACAATATTTCAATTTGTTCAACATATAAATGATGCTAATTCACATTTATCAATGTGTTTGTATATGCAACTAAGTTTTTCAAATTTAATTACTTTAAAATTCAAATTTATGAAATTAAATCAGAATAAAGCTTAAAAGTACTAAGTTTCAAATCCTTTATTCTAAAATGGACCGCGATTAATACTTAAGACTTTGTTAACTTAAAATGAAAGTTAGTAACCATACTATACGGTATTAATGTTTACAATATGTATTTCAGTATCAAGATGCTACCGCCAATGTGTTTCGAGAATCTAAACTCTCTGGAAACACTTAATCTTCAGAACAACAAACTAACGCATATCCCAGAGGAGATAATGGAGCCTATTATGGATACGTTACGCGTGGTCGACGTCATGGGTAAGTTCTGCTATCTCTCTCAATTTTTCTTTCGCTTTCTCTCTCTCTCACACACACACACACAAATGCACTCGCACCCTTTGTAATATATACACGTGGACTATCCCAAAAGACCTTCTCAAGGGATGGAAATGATATTGTATTATTATAATTTACTAAATAAACGATATATTTAAAAGGGTTTAAAATAAGTGTCACAAATTGTGAAACGCTCTGTATATAAAATACTTTCTTTTAACAAGTAACTTATATTTAAAACTTATCGAACGATATCATATCACAAATTAGGGGGTAGGTAAAATTATCGTTATAATTTTTTTAATCTTTTGATTTTGAATGTATTTCATTTAATATAAATTTTATATATTAATAAAATTTGAAAATTTCACATAAATAATCGTATTTCGTATAGAAACGTAATAACTCAAATCGGGTCATTAAGAAAGTTGCTAAGAATTTTCTAGGAGTCCGAGATTTTTTATATATTGTCTTAACAGTTGTCTACAGTTTAATGTAAACAAGTGCCTTAACAATCTAGTAAAACGAAAAAATGTAGTTGTGAAAATAGATATAGGAATGTTGCATTTTACAACGCAAATTTTACCTACACATAACATATGTATTCTAACAAAATAGAAATCACATTATTGACATTGATCGACATCTGAATTACGAGTATTTATTCGAAAAACTATCACTTGCAATATATCGATTAGCTTAAATCGCAATTCCCTATATTTATGCTTGGTATTCAAATTAAAACATTAAAATTAAATTAAAATAAATATTTTAGTTTACCATACATTCCAGGTTTATCAAATAATTTAAAAAAACTATTACAATCTACAATTAAAATAGAAGTTGCTTTTAAATTTAAATATTTCTATCATTATTTATAATTTTTGGATGAATGTTATTTTTTAAATATTATTATTGTAAGTAATTTATATTTTATAATAATTATTTTTATAATTGTTAATTACTTTATAATAGAGTCCTGATGAAGGCTAAAGAGTTGGCCGAAACGTCGACGTAATAATAAAAAATAAAAAACTGACTGAATTCCAAAAAGTCTATCATTTCATAATTTAAAAACAGTCTAAATAAAAAAAATTATATCCTTTTATTTAAATTTAAAAATTCTAATCAATTTTACTATCAAAAGTTTGACTGTCAGAAGTAAATTAATTAGTCGTTTATTAAACCAGACATTATAAGAATAAAAATCGTTTTCTCTTGAGTTTGTCTGTATATTCATCAAAATGTTTACTTTATAATGAATAATTTTATGGTTTCAAGTCAATTAAATAAAAATTCAATAATTAATTTGTTTAATGGAAACCTTTTTTACATTAGTCATTTTTATTTTTCATCGGTTTGTTAAAATAACAAACTTCCCGAAGTATTGAATGCCCCAAGGTTTTACCTAAACAACTAAAATTGGCAAATTGGTAAATGTGTAATGAAATGAATACATTTCATGTTAAAAATACATAAATTGTTGTTTTCTTTCTTTCTTTTAAATTTTTATATTTGAAGTTCAAACCTGTTTTCGTTGAAAAATCATCATTAATCTGTTTAAAGTAACCTTTTACGACATATAGCGCGTGATCTATCAATTTTATTTTGACAAAAGAATATTCATGAAGAGAATTTGACCTTAAAAATGACAAGACATATATCAGATTTAGGGGTGTAGGCTGACGTACGGAATTTAGGTAATACATCAAAAAGTGAAGCTACTGTCTTCTCTTGTATTTTCGTCAAATGAATATACTCGTAGCTTTAGGAATTTAACATAACAAAATCTTCATTCTGTTTTATTGATTTGTTTATATCATCGTTTAAATTTAGTCCCGAATCCCTTATATCATTTGTAAAACATAACGAAATAAAATAATAGCTATTTGTATAATATGGAAGGAAAACAAATTATTTCCTACCGCGGATGACGCATCCGGCAAGAATCACACAAGGGGGAAAATGATAGTTTACTCCAGAGGTATATGTAGCATTTTTTACGATCATTCTTTCATATCATTTAAATAAAAATTGAAAACTATTTGCGATATATGAATAAATAAATATCTAAGACTGTGCTGATGGTTACTACGACACTAATCATAAATAAGGGAGGACAATAAAACCACATGGGAAAAACCTGATGTCACATTAATCACTTTTTGCAGCGGAGCAATTTCAAATTCTTAAATATTGCAAACAATAATTATTCTGACTAACAAGAACATTCAGCAAAAGGACTAATTTTATTTTCCCCTGTTCTATGTATACTTCCCCTGTTCAAGTAATTTTCAACAGGCTATTTCACAGGACTGGTCAGGTTTTTCCCGCTTTTATATATGTCAAAATGTAGTACATTGCACTGGACATCAGATGGAATTAAAATCTCAAAATTGAAAAAAAACAACTATTTATCTGGTTTTCCCCTGTGGCCTTCTACTTTTCTCCTTAGAGAGGAAAATTCTATTTTCGCTTGCTGGTAGAGAATTGAATATTTTCGACACGCATATGATGGAAAAAAAGCCTACTTTCAGTTAAGATCGTAGAAAAATATTTGTATCTGCGACCGTATGTAATATTGACTTTTAGTTGGTTGTTTTCAATTCGAAAAAAGAAGTCATTAGTTACCAGTTGCTCGGCAAAGAGTGGTTAAAATTAGTTTACGCACTGTTTTCTATGATAATAATGACTTTTTCAGTATTCAAGGATAACATTTACGTCAGTAATTTTTTATATTTTAGTCACTTGAGGGTTTTATAACACTCGCTTCGCAATTTTATTTCTTGGTCCGCTCGTGAATAAAGTCTAGCTTTCGATACTAGTATCGTAAATAATTATTAGCGTAGAACTCGAATAATATAATAACATTAATAAAATTTTCGTTTTTTTTTATTTATCCTTTGGCGATACTATAAATTAGTACACATTTTAATATGTTATTTAGTGATGTTTACTTTTCAATAGATAGGTAATTGTACTTACATAATATCCCCTTACATCATTTTTAATTCTTTTTAGCGTTGAAAAATACCTCTCACCGTTTACATATTATACAATGACATGGAAATATTATATTATATCACAAGTGCAAGGCAAATACCTGAATATTTTCTCGAGTGCACGAACGTGCACGAGCGAAAATATTTTGATTGTATTTGACTTGCACGAGTGGTATATTGGTAGAATATTTCACCGTTTATACTCACTCATATTTCAACTTGTTGAAATGTCGAAATCATATGATCTTTAATAATTAGAGCAAGTATATGAAATGCGTTATTTTGCACAAAATGATCACCTATATGATATAAAATAACGGGCACGTTCTTATTCGGGTTCATTGTTTACAAATTGTTCTTATCTGACGTGTTTGTTATAGATAACCCGTTGGTGTGCGAGTGCGAGCTGCGATGGTATCGCGACTGGTTAAACAACCTGCGCGACAAGGACGACGAGATGATGCAGAAGAAGCGTACGGTATGCACCATGCAGCACGAGCACCGCGAGTACAGCCTGCAGTCGTTGCCGCTGGATCGCATGAAGTGCGCTCGCAAGGCGGGCGACACGGCCTCCAACACTGCGGCTGCTGTGGCTGCTGCTGCTGGTCCACTTAGCGCCGTCGCTCTACTCGCCGCCGCTATGGCCACCGCTATACTTCATCTCTAACAAAACAAACTTAATAACTATCCTCAATCAATGTCTTAAACTCATACTCGTATGCAGCTTAGTCTAGTCGCTTCTTCTATAGTCTTTACTGTTTTCTAGTTATTATTTGTAGCCAGTGTTGTGGCAAATCATATTCTATATCTAGATCCATTTTTATGTATCAAAAAGTCGTAATTCATGGACAGAAATAGGTTCAATGGCTAAACGTTAAAATGTTTAAGGGTATAATCGAACACAGTATGATGATCTCTTATAGATTTAAATTTGTTATTTATAAAAAATAGATGTGTAGATATTTTAAAATAAATTAAGATCAGAATCATAAATATCCAAATCAATTTGAGATTTTTTAAAATCTTACTAAAACACTAGAACTAGATGATTGATTAAGTCACAATACTGTATGTAGGCTATCCATTGTATAGGAATGGTTTCAATAAGATGCAAGTACTCCGTTCAAAAATTAAGAGTGTAAATATCAGCTTATAGCATTTGTAGGTTATGCAGAAACAGGATATTAGAAAAGCTGCAAATTGAAAGATATATGTATATTTTAATAAATTAGAACACTGTGTTTGTGTGTTAAGACAAATTACAATCTTTGTCTTAATCTCTTAATTATTGTTGTATCAATTGTACCAGCATTAACGAAATTAGCAATATAATTTTGATTTACAAATTTTTATCGTAAAGTATACAAGAAAAGTTTAACGCAAGAATAAAATTAAATTTATCAAAATTTTCATAATGAACGCTGCATTATTATAAGAGCTGCTGACTAAAAGATATAATATTACCATACCCGAAACAATTGTAACCATCTGAAAAAAGAGTAACAGCTTTTATATATTTAAATGTTCAAACAATAAGTTCACAGCAACGAAACAGAACATTATAGATGCTACTTTTGATATAATATTACCATACCCGGAATTTAACATCAATGAATGTAATATAATAAATGAGGTCTTTATTTTGTTCTGTTTCAAAAAGGATTATTTATATCAGTGTTTATATTTTTTAGATGTGATTCCAGTGTAAGTTTAATTCAGTATAGGTAGTATTAATCGTAAATTATAGGCAGACACAACTCTTGCATTTTCCTGTTTCCGATTATCCTCCTGGATCTCGGATTTTAGTGTGTAATGTTGTGCAATAACCAACTATTAAACTGTTTTAATGTTCTTACATCGGAGAGTTCATTATTTTCGCTCGTAAAACATGAAACAATAAACAATAGAAAATCATTTCAATTGTCAATGCGTTGTACACTCTCTAGTGCCCGATGAAAACATATCAAGTTTTTAAATCCGCCCAGCTTCAAATTTTATCATAAAGTGTACAACACGTTTAGTGTTCAAAGTAGAAAATTTGTAAATCTTGCACACAGTGCAATTGCGAAAGCGTTGAATATTCGTAGAGTGATTGTGTCTCTTTCTAACGAATCATATCATGGTTCTGGCTACAGCTTGCGCCCGTGCAGCTCTGCTGTGTGCAGATAACTTCAAATCTTTTCCAATTCTCTTGCTAGGGCGAATATAGTGAACAGAAACGATGAGCATGCTCATAAGTTTGTATTAAGGTGTTTTAATTTGGAAATTATTCCCGGAGTGATGAAACCATACATATCATAACATATCCTGTATGTACAATGTGACAAAGCAAAATTAATCCTTTAGAAAGTAAGTTTTAAATCTTTCAACCAAATGGAGTGTAACAAATACATATCTTAAATATTAATATTTAAATCTAAATGTGAAACATTACATATTTACCATACATATTTACTCAAGATCAAAAATGTTTTATATACATGTTTCGCGTATATTTATGAACTGTATACTACCAGAAAAAGATCACAATTATTTGAATACATGAGTAGAGTAAGACATTAAAAGAAAAATTAATCTAACTTGGCCTAACGTAAGTGATAATGTTAGACACAAGATAACCAAGCTACATTTGCGATTGTAGTAATTATGTACCTACTAAATATTGAAATATACATAGATAGGTATAGACATAATAGTCATCATCTCTCCTATTTACGTATATAGGTATTACTGTGATTTGTGTCTTCGCTAGCATTCTGCTAGTAAGACACTATCTCACGTGAAGTTCCGTGAAAATTTTAGCCAATGATCGCAAATCAATTCTGTACACAACAGATTGATTTCCGATACAATTTATACATATCTATCAGAAGAATTTGATGAATTCTCTGTCATTGTGAGCTTGCTTAACAACCATATCACTAATGTTTAATAAAAATGTAGCAAGTACATTACTTTATAATTATTAGTAACCGTAATATTATTGTTTATATTTATGTAATAAACTATTTTAGATTTCATACATACATATATGTAAATCCAGTAAAGTAAATGTGATTTACAAAAACAAATAAAATATAAAAAATCGTAAATACTTTGTTTACCGGATACTAGTAACAAACTGGTCAATAAAGTATCTATGGCATAAAAAAATAATAATAACATATTATAATGAAATTTAAATGACAAATGTTGATATTCCATCAGAAATTGGGAGAAGAAAGTGTCAGGCCTTCAAACAATTTTACCAGTTGACATTTAAAACCGTTATAATTTTATAAAAATATAATAAAATATTCTATGATAGCATACATTTCGTAGAGAAAATTCTTTACACCGATTTCTCTTTAAAATGTTATTATCTAGAAAAGGAAATTTAAAAAAATCAGAATGATATGTATAAAGAATATTTCTATCTATAAAGATGCATGTATTGAAAAAAACATATCACGGAAAAAGATTATAAATGGTGACAGAGCTAATGTTTGGCCATCATGTCTGATTTTTTGTGATCGGCGGGATCAGTTGTCTCAGCCGGACCATTTCAAGACATATCGCGAAGCCATGGCGCGATTTGTTGCGCTACTGCAAAGCTCAACGCGCAATATTTTTCTACAATATTCTTTCGGAAGTCGTGTCAGATCGTTATCTTGGTAGTGAGCAAGCGCGCCATCGGTAGACTAAACATATCTTTAAAGATTATTTTAAGAATTGTCAAACAAATTTCTTGAAGGATATTTTATCTTTATATAAAAATTTAGAGTAATATAGTAGGACTTTATGTAGTTGTACTGTGTATACTTTAATGTGTAATAAATAATGTAAGACATACCACTGCACTAAACATATCTGTCTACAGTTATACGTAAGTCTGCAACTAACATATCTGCATAATTCGTGGCTGTTGTATTCTTGGTGTACTAATTACATGTGTCTCTATGTTGGAGTTCCAGAATATATTATAAAATTATTCTATATATAAATGTTTCTCAAATAATATATATGTATTCATATATGTACGTCAGAGTTAATAAATAAAGTATATAGCCCCTAATTTAGATATCTCTAACATGTCATTAAATGTCTTCTGTTGACTTTGATCCAGCAAATATCTCACTTGGCAGATAAAAACCCTTGATTTCACTTTCTGAGTAAGTAATCAACTTTAATACTTCAATTGTCCAGCAATACAATACAAAGGTTAGCATTACAGCATACGAATTCGAATATCCCTAGTTCGAGTCCTACTCAAGCTAAAAATATATGAACAACACTGCGACTCTGTAAGTCCGGACCTGGTACTGTAATTGGGATTAAGTTTCTGTAGCATAAATAATAGCTATTTATGTAACAAGTTATACTGTTGGATCAGATAACGATTTTTATTATCTAGATAATAGATGACAGATAGGTTATTGTAAATTATTCAGATAAAGGTAATGGATATTGCACGTGTTATCTAGATATATAAATTTTTCATAACTGATAAGATATTTGAAACAAAAGTTTCACAAACCACTATATTATACTTACATGTGACATAAAACATGAAGTAAAGATATATAGGTAATCATTTATAATAATACTTCTTTTACTTCAAAATAATTTATTAATTATATTTATTGATATTTACATTTATACGTACCTATACACAAAACTACTTATTGTTTCTGATTTGTTAAAACCGCCACATTATAAACTAAAGATAGTAGTCAACATCACTTGACTAAGTAGCTACAAAACTGTATACAAAAGACATTAACATCTATATTACAATAATTATTAAAAGTTCTATTTAATACAATACTTGATGGGATTGTTTGGTCTGTTATTTTATTTTTGGAATTTTCTAATTAATGTTTATGTTTTACAGTGAATGTTGTCTCCAGAAATTCTGCAAGAATCTTTCGAGAAAACTAGGGGGCGATGCTGACTTTGGGGACCATGTAAATACGGTGTGGCATCAGCAGTTTCAAGACGAGATCCATGCAGCAGGTCGGCTACAGAGATGTTTTTAGGTCCGTGGAGGCTTTGTAAACATAAAAACAAAGTACCGTCAAACGGGGTAATATGGAACACTTAGTAGTTCATGTCGTTTTATGATAAAGTCAGCTAGTGTTCCCTAAAGAAGCAGAAGTGAATGACAGCCTTCTGAATAGTAAGTACAAATTTTAAAATATTATTGAAGAACATAAATTATTATCGAGATAATTTATACTCTAAAGAGTCTCCCCTGTATCTATGCAGATATATTATGAACTTTTTTCATCTATGTGAAATAAACAATACTTTTTCTCAGCAATACACTAACCTACCTCAACTATAGTCCTACCATTCAAATGTATTAGCCAGCAATAGTTTCATTATTTCCATAACTATTGAACTTCATCACTAGAAATTTAGTATATTTATAAACAATAATGTTTACTATAATAAACAAATAACTGAAAATTGATACATTGTTCCAAATAGAAGTATAAGACGTTTATACCCAGCAATAGATTTAAAGGAGCACTGCAGATACACAGCGAAGTGACGTCACCAATATGTACATCATGTGACTTGTGAAGTCTCCAGCAATATTTGATTTATTTCATCCCTGTTAAACTTTCAGCTATAAAATTTCGTACACATATAAACAAATACATGTACTTCAATAAGAAATCACAAATAAGTGAAATATTACGTTAAATGTGGCGTTATGGACACATTTCCTAGCAATAGATTGCTATAAATCACATAAACTTTTTACACATATTAACAATAATAAATATTACAATAGCCTATAAACGGAAAACTGATACATTGTTCGAGGTGCAAGTACGAAACAATTGCTGAAGCCATAGACGGAAGTATGTTAAGGTGAAGCATACGGCCTGAAGTTCGTTACCAACAATTTGTTATCGTGTAAGTAGGGTTTCTTGTGGTCTTGATAAAAATGTTGATCTGACCAATCATAGAAAACCAAGTATGAGTTTATGCTAAATAGTGGTAGGGGTATTGGCACGTAGTTTAAAATTATACAAACGTGAACACAATAAACACTAAAATGTAATAACAGATAGTATTTTATTTGATATTATGACATAAAAACGACATTTTTTATTTACAATTTTATTTCAGTTATACATAATAGTACATTATAAATTAAGGGAGAAAAGTGCATGAAAAAATACACTTCTCTCACGGGGTTGTAAATACTATTTTTCCACGACCCCAAGATATGAAACTAAAAATATTACAAATCATTATTTAAAAATTCAATATTGTACTTGGCATTGGTTATTAATTATTATTGAAAAATATAAATTATAATTATTTTCTTAGCACCGGAACTAAAATACTCATAGCAACGGGACTAAAATACTTTATTCTCGTCGTTATTGGCAACGATAAATAACAGCATCGCGGGTTAAAATTAATTATTTCTATCATGATTTTGGTGACTTATAAATTACATTTTTAAATGATATTTATTTAGTTAAGATACTCGTATGTATATTTTCTGAATAGTTATTAAGTATTATGAGCGTAAAGTGATTCTTTGTTACTCGAACACGGTAATTGCAGCGCAAGCCGAAAGCGGTGTAAACGAAGACATTTTACGCTTGTGATACACACATAGTTTACTGCATTCCTCCGAAAAATTGCATTATTCACCCTTGTGTCAAATCTATGCACTCATAACAGATCATACATCTCACTTGGACTTGTCGATGGTGACGTAGTGGGCACTTGATAGAACGGCACTGTTGGTATATATTCTGTCCATTACAGAATACACGTATATCTGGCCTGCATTCAGTCCAATAGAAATAAATCTATTTGATACTAGTCGCTGAATTTGACAACTACTTGCATTGGTATTAGACGCCGTCAAATTTTGCTTTTACTTCTTTTTAAAAACGTCGTATTTTAAAACTGATCGCCTACCAACACGTAATAAAAAGGTCTTCTATTTATTAATTGTAAAGTGAAGTAATTATTATGTATACAGCAACTTGCATATTCTGACTTTAGAATCGCAGTTCTCATTTCTCATGTATTTTCTAATCATGTTTACGTATTGTAATCCTAAAATGTATTGAAAACATGTAAACGCTTCAATTAAACAAAATACATGCAGTATCAGAGTTGTAGATGCTTTTTTTATATATGCTAATATGAAAATAATTTTTTCCACAAGCATTTGTTTATTTGTTTATGGGGTAGGTGGCTCAGGGATATCGAGTCGGCCTGTGGATCTTGAGAACCCTGGTTCGATCCCCACAGTCGACAAACATTTTTCACCAATTTAAATCTACCCCTGTGGCTCCCCTCCACTAATATCTTTGGGGGCCGTGATTTGACGGCTGGTAACCGCACTTCACGCGAAAAAATATATCACGTACCGAGATCTGCTTAGGCAGAGTACCACACCCAGTAATGGGTAAAAGGCGTGATGATATATTTATTTATTTATAGAATAAGAATTGTTGTCTATAAACGTTAAATTAAAAACTTTGTTAAAAATATCGGTTTTTAAAAAAAATAATCCATTTTAATATAACTAACCATATTGTTCAACTAATATGCTCTGCTAAAATTGATAAAATGTTTGCAATATAACCTGATGTATCGAACTAATAACTTCGAATATTAGTGTAATATAATACGAAAAGTAAAATAGATATATGTCAAACCACAAATTCTGAAATCCTCATTCATAACATGTATATATCTACATCGTGAAATATATCACTATGAATGACAGCTGTCAATCTAGATATCTATGTGAAACCAGCAATACATTTTCATATATAATATAACAAGTAGTATGAAAATTGCTGAAAATATTTGGCACATAAATTATGAGTTGTTATGGAAATGGAAACATAACGAGTGCGCAACACGAGTTGTTTCCTATTTCCGTAACAACGTATGTATATTTATGTCAAAATATTATCTGTCAATTTTCATACTACGAGTTGTATTCGGCTTGAGAATTTACCAAACAAGAGTTAATCAACAAGAATAGTTAGGTATTTATTTGCACATTATTAATTAGGTATTACAGTGATGAAAATTTTGAATATTAAATGTACACTGAACAAATGTAGAATTGACGTTTATGAAAATATTGAAAATATCATTTATTTTATTCGTAACCAAGAATATTATTAACAGTGGTATTTCCGATATCAATTTCACTCGTGATGAATTTCTGACGAAATGTACATTTCATTGGTTCATTTTCAAACAAATTCGTGATCCTATTGGTTGACAGTGACGTGTGGTGAATTCTCCAATACCCTAACCTATATCAACTATAGTCCTACCGGTCAAATGTAGCGCGTGACAGTTCCGCAGCAATACATTAGCCAGTAATAGTTTCATTATTTCCATAACTATTAAACTTCATCATATGAACTTTAGTATAATGTTTATTATAATTAACTCAAACTTTATACATTGTTCCATATAGCAATATGATACATTTATACCCAGCAATAGTATATTAAAACAAATAAAATTAAATAAATGTTAGTTATTTGTTTAATAGAATTTGTTTATCTTTCAAGATATTACTGTGTTAAGTTCTTGCAGATATCAATGTCTTTAAAGTCATAGCTAATCTAATTATTCCATTAATGAATAAATAAAAATAACTATATCATCACGCCTTGTATTTATTAATGTGAATTATATATTTATCGTTGTTGGCTGTGGGAATCAAACCCGTGTTCTCAATACCACTGAATCACCGACATTATTAATTAATTAGAGCATTTATTCGAACGTCGCGGACTTGAATTTATAAGTAAAAATACGATTGTATCTGAGTGGTTCGAATTCCACTTCAAACTATTGAAATTGGAATGAAGTTCCTGTAGCAAATAAATAACCATATTCATACTGTGTTCTCTGATTTCTTGCAGTTTACGCATCTTGGCTGAATTCGGCATTCAGTCCCGGGAGTCGAGCGCACTGTTTGACTCCATGCTAGCCATCGCTTCTTCACACAGTTCAGTTAATTAGTCTTATATCGTATATAAAAATGAAAAAACAAATTATGAATAATTTGTTTAAAATTGGTTTACACACACTTTACGTACATCTGTGTCTTACGCAAAAGCTTTTTAGTTTACTTTTCTTAAACTGGCCTGATAAAATAATATCTTATGTGATAAATATTTGTTTAACGTTTTAAAAGTAAATGCTAAATTATAGAAACGTCATTATTTACATTTTTATCAGAAATTTATTCAAAAACATATATTACTATTATTTTACTTGTTTATAAAAAAAATAACAATAACAATATTAATAATTGTTTATAATAATATTAAAAGTAAAAATATAAATATTGTATTTGAAGTGTATATTTGTATATCTTTAGAGTGGTTACGTTTCCTATCTGACCAATTAATCGGTCCGAGCCTGTAACAACAAATTTTAAACATTATGAAGTATGTGTACACTACTATAGAAGTTGTCTATCTCTTTCTAGTATATTGTAATTATCGGAGTGGGGTTTGAACGTAAGTTGTGTCGGAACTAGACAATCATGCTATGAGCACGAGCTCATTCACTTGCCAAGCAAACGTCGACGAATAAAGATTCATTTACATTTTTGAATTTCTGCCTTGTTAAAAGGCCTTCCTTACTATAGACCGATACCTTATCGTGGGTTTGATTTATAGTTATACTATAAGATCATATTCACGAGTCGATATCGTGTCTTTTATTATCCACTACTTACATATAAGTCGTGCGTGGTTTAAATCTCGAGTGAAAAAGTTTTCGTGTGTAGTGTTGTGCCCAGAGAAGGTTCCGGGGTTGCAGTTGCTGATACCATGCTAAAGCCTGCTAAATGGTAGGTTCATTTTTTAAAGCATTTTAAAACTATTCTGTTGATTGTTTTCTCTATTATCATTATTCTCGTTTATTTTTATGTGTACTAATATATTTTTTCAATTGTTGCAGGTTCCGGAGAACTTACAGGAGGCATGTTGAGTAACAATATACATGTGCTTTCTTGTCTATCTCTTTTGCAGTAGTACTGTAGGAGTAATTCTATTTACTCATTATTATATATTTCATACTTCTTAAATGTGATTCTTAATCTGAGTCAATATTTGCTATTTATTCAAAAATATTTATACAAATGACTAATTTAAATAAATGTTTAGATTGACCCTAATTAACTCTTAACTGAAAATATTTATCAGCTATTCAATAATTTTTTTTTTCGGGACTTTTAAATAAATAAATACAGGATAAAATCACATTTATACATATATTTTCTTTATTTCCGAAGCACATGTCGCATCCACATGTAGTTTTAGTTGGGCCGTGCGTCGAGCATCGAATGTCCGCAATTAAAATCGAAGTATTACATAATATCGGCCGTACTCTTAACTTTGTTATATACATGAATAATTTATTTATAGTAAAGTTTTAATGAACCTTCGTTTGTTTATTATTATGAAATTAAATAAATTTAAAACGTCTAAAGTTCGCGACAGATCAATTGCTTTAAGATTATATTTGCTTAATATGTGCTTCTTCGTTTGAAGCATCTTTCTCTTCTACTTCAATGTCTGTATTAGGCGCGTCATTATTTCGATTTAATTCATTCTCTGGGCTATCCGATTCGTCATCAGTTTCATTCTTTTCGATGTTATTTGTTAAAATTTCGAGATCAGAAAAATATACAGGAAGTTCATACTTTCTACTTTCATCGTCATTTTTCAGTAATAATTTAGATTCAAGTTTATTTTCAATTATTTTTATCTCTTACTATTTATTATAACTTCATTTCTCTTTGTACAATATGTTCTTATGTGATTTGTAACATGGTCAAATCCTAAAAATATTCTTGGATTTGCTGTATTTGACAATTTATTATTACGTTATGACTTTGCTAACCAGTAATATGCAAGTGAACCAAAATTTTTTAAATTTTCATAATTTTGATTTTCATTGTAAAATTTTTCATTTGGAGTCATATTTACTTGTTTTACCCATATTCTATTTTTTATATATGCAGCATAATTTGCAGCTTCTGCCCAAAATTTATTAGGTAGCTTTGATTCTATCAACATTGCTCTAGTCATTTCAATAATAGATCTATTACCTCTTTCGGAGATTCCATTTTCTTGCGGTGTGTAGGCTGCAGTTTTTTTCATGGATTATACCATTCTCTTCTAAATAAATTCTAAAATATTTGTTATCGAATTCTTTTCCATTGTCACTGCGAATTCTAATTTTCTTATTTGTTTGATTTTAAATTTCATTTTTGAATTTTTGGAAAATTTGTAAAGCTTGATCTTTAGTTTTTAGAAATAAACGAAATATTTTCTGGAATAATCATCGACTATTAAGTACATATATCTTGAATTTGATAAGGTAGGAACTGGTAATGGACCGCATAAATCCATATGTACTTGTGCTAATATCTCATTAGTTCAAATGTTCTCATATGTCTTGAAGTTTTTCTTGACATTTTCGTTTCAATGCAGGTTGTACAATTTATTTCATTATCTTCATTTTTAAATTTTAACCCTTGGACTACATAGGTGTTTTTCATTTTCTTCAATGTTTGTATATTTTGGTGGCCAAAACGTTTATGCCATTTTTCATTGTCACAAATAGTACATCTGTTGCATTTTTGTTGTTCACAGATTACAAATACACCCTTGCTGACTTGAATTTATAAGCAAAAATATGATTATATGTAAGAGGTTCGAATTCCACTTGAAACTATTGAAATCGGAATGAAGTTCCTGTAGCAAATAAATAACCATATTCATACTGTGTTCTCTGATTTCTTGCAGCTTACGCAACTTGGCTGAATTCGGCATTCAGTTCCGAGAGTCGAGCCCACCGTTTGACTTCATGCTGTTCACTGCGATCCTTGTTGCCGAATCACACAGTTCAGGAAAAAAAGCTAAGTGATATTATTATTTCTTTATATATTTTAATTAGTCTAAAAAGTATGTAGTCCATGAAAATAAATCAGATGCAAATTTGCACAAATTTAGGAGTTGTACAAATTTGTTAAAATTAGTTTACACATACATAGCTTATTAGTTTAGTTATATTAAACTGGCCTGAATGACATATATGACTTTTATTTTACTTGTTTATAAATAAAAATATAACAATAACAATATTAATAATTGTTTATTATAATATTAAAAGTAAAAATATAAATATTGTATTTGAAGTGTATATTTGTATATCTTTAGAGTGGTTACGTTTCCTATCTGACCAATTAATCGGTCCGAGCCTGTAACAACAAATTTTAAACGTTATGAAGTATGTGTACACTACTATAGAAGTTGTCTATCTCTTTCTAGTACATTGTAATTATCGGAGTGGGGTTTGAACGTAAGTTGTGTTGAAACTAGACAATCATGCAACGAGTACGAGCTCATTCACTTGCCAAACAAACGTCGACGAATAAAGATACATTTTTGAATTTCTGCCTTGTTAAAAGACCTTCGTAACTATAGACCGATATCTTATCGTGGGTTTGATTTATAGTTATACTATAAGATCATATTCACGAGTCAATATCGTGTCTTTTATTATCCACTAGGTACATAAAATTTTAGTTAGTTTTTGCCTTATTAGGAGGTCTTCGTAACTGTGTGTAGTTCTTTTCGTGGGGTTGATTTATTACTATAAATCAATTTTACGAATCGATATTGTGTAGATCGATATCTATCGTGGGTTTGATTTGTAATCAACCTCACGAGTTGATATCTTGTGTTTTGTATATTTAAATTGGGCTGTACGTATTTATCATCATTTAAAACAATGACCTTCATATTTCACCACTAATATCTTTGGTGGCTGTGATTTGACCCAATAATGGATAAAAGGTGTGATGATATAATTTTACTTTCAATTAATTAATTAATGCATTACAACATCCTAACACAAAAGACATTATTTTTTTAAATTTATTTCTACTCGACTGGTTTTTGAAAAACTTGATATGTTTGACACCCTCTTTGTGTTCATTTAGGTGACTTTGGACAGCTGCAAGAAGTCTACGGAGAATCTGGAGCACGAGAAAGCCGAGCTGGAGGAACTACCAATGGAGATGATGGTCACGGGTACTTGACGTTTGATGGCGTATCCGGACGCTTCACTTCCATTACTTTTGCAAGTGAGTGTATCTTTTAAAATTTAAATTGGCTTAAATATGGTTAATTTTATTATTTTACTGAATGAAATCATAAAATGTCGGCTGAAACATATACAATTCATCATTTTTTTAAACGGCTGTAACTTTTAAACTAGTAAAGATAATTGAAATTGTTTTAAATTTTGAATTCTCAATCTTTTGAACTATATTTAATCATATTTTTACTTCCTTGTACGAAGTAAAGGAAGTATTGTAATCGCGAAAATTTTCGATTCTCAGATTTCAGTGGAAATATGCATTTTGGCCATCCCTGAATCCATTTTGACTAATTTCGTCGTGCCGTCTGTACGTACGTACGTATGTATCTCTCATAACTAAAAAACGGTAAGCCGTAGAAAGTTAAAATTTTATAGTTAGGACTGTTATAACATCTAGTTGTTCACCTCCCTTTTTGGTCATTATATAACTTCCGGAAGTGGTACTTTACTTGAAGCCTATAATATATTTTAATGAAAAACTATATCAAAATATAATCCAAAACTTTTCAAATTTGGTATATAAGACTACTATATCAATTGAAATAACATAATAGATTTTGGTTAAAAGGGACTAACCGAAAGTGATACATTACATGAAGCTGCTAACAGTTTTTCTTGAAAAAAATGGAATTATTCTGATTTTAGAAATAAATGATGCAAATAATAGTTTTAGAGAATTAAATTATGCGTCTAGCATATTAAGAATTATTTAATTAGCCTTTTGTATAAGCGAGATATGTAACTTTAAAAATTATATATATATATATATATATATATATATATATATATATATATATATATATATATATATATATATATATATATATATATATTAAATTAAGTTTGCTATGGATTAGAACAAAAAATAAAAAAAATTAATGTCAGATATGTGCAATTAAAAAATATCTATAGTTTAATACGCGTACAAGGAAGTCATGTGGTGTCCACATCAGATTTTTATTATGAAAATGTTTGTTGAAGATTGATTCTTTGATGAATCTGATGAGTGAATTAGTTTCAATATAAACCTACGTTCCGTACATCTGTGTAAATCCATTTAATTGAGCCCTTGCCCTAAATAATTTAGTTGAACGATTAAATATTCTTCTAGAAGTATTTGTGATTTGGTAAATTACGTGTAAAATTCTTCTTATTCTTCTTATATAATAATTACTAATAAATATACAATAACAAAACACCAAAAAATATTTAATATTCTATGAAAACAGTACAACAAGATTAATGATGTTTATTATTTTTAGTTGTGAAAAATTATGTTATTTATTTTTTATTTTACTCACCAAGTAAACATCAAACAAAAACTATAACAATGAATAATAAATAAAAATAATATGAAAACTAGATTTTGTATAACATGGCATGCTAACTATAACAAATATATAATAAACCATAAAAAATTAGTGAATAAAATAATAAATAAATGCTACATTTACTCCCCCCCCCCTAGAAAAAAAAATAATATAGGAAAAATAAATATCTAGCGTTTTCTTGAAATACCTGTGCAAAAGTAGTGATTGTTTAAAAATTAAAACTGTTAATAAATAAGTGCATTTAGAATTATTCATAATAAGCTGGTTTTAATCTATCTATTGAAACTGTTTCTGTTTTGTTATTAACGAGAATTTTAAAATATTTTGGAAAACGTTGTAATACTTTATATGGTCCGTTAAAAGGTAATTGTAAAGGCGCTTTAATAGCATCATGACGAACAAAAACATGAGGTGTAGAAAATAAATCGTTATTAATATATGATTTCTTAAATTGATATTTAGGAGATTGAGCTTTAAAACTTCTCATGTAATATTTCAATTGTTGTAAAAAAAAGGTATATCTAAATCATCCATTATTTGAGCAGTTTGTTCAAAAAATTCACCTGGTAAACGAATATTGGTTCCATACACTAATTCAGCAGCACAACAATTAATAGGTTCTTTTATTGAACGGATTCCTAATAATACAATAGGTAAATTATCAATCCAATCCTTTGCATTGTTATATGTTTTTAAAGAGGTTTTAAGTTGTCTATGAAATCTTTCTACTAATCCATTCGATTGTGGATGATATGCCGTTGTTGTAATATGAATTGAACCAAGTAATTTTAACAGATTTTTAAATAATGCAGACTCAAATTGTTTACCGCGATCAGTTGTAATTGTAGATGGAACTCCAAATCTGGCAATCCACCCAGTTACAAGTGCTTTTGCTATTGATTCTGCAGTTATGTCTTTTAAAGGAATTACTTCTGGCCAACGAGTAAACCGATCAATACAAGTTAAAACATGAGTATATCCTTTAGATTCAGGTAATGTTACTATATCAATATGTATCATATCGAAACGTACAGATGGAATATTAAATTTTTGGTGAGGTGAAATCGTGTGTTTATTTATTTTGGCACGTTGACATTGAATACAAAATTTAGTCCAATTTTTAATATCTTTTTTCATATTTGACCAGACAAATTTTGAAGAAATTAATTGCTGTGTAGCTTTAACACCAGGGTGAGAAAGTGAATGAAACTGTTTATAAATATTTTTACGAAATTCTGAAGGAACATAAGGCCTTATTTTACCGGTTGATATGTCACAAGAAATCGTGGTATTAAGTGAATTTAATAGTTGTATTTCTTTAAATTTTAGCGAACTTTGTGGATTACTTTTCAATATTTGTAATTCCTTGTCTGAGCGTTGAGCTATTGCCATTTGATCAAAATTAATTAATTCAGTGTTGCGTAATGAATTGACATGTATACGAGATAAGGTATCTGCCACAATATTGTCTTTGCCTGAAATATGTCTAATATCGTTCGTAAATTGTGAAATGTAATCAAGATGTCGTAATTCCCTAGGCGAATATGTGTCAGTTTTTTTTTTGTTTGTTGAAAAAGTTAAGGGTTTATGGTCAGTAAGAATATGAAATTTTCTTCCTTCAATAAAATAACGGAATTTTTTTATTGCTAAATAAATAGCTAATAATTCTCTTCCAAATGTACTATATCGTGATTCTGTAGGAGTTAATGCATAAGAATAAAAACTGATTGGTTGCCAAACATTATTAATTTGTTGTTGTAGAACAGCTCCAATTCCTGTATCTGAAGCATCTACCATGATACACGTTGATGCATCATGTTTAGGAAAAGACAGAAAAGTTACTTGCGCCAAAGAATTTTTTATTAATGAAAAAGCTTCAATTGAATCATCATCCCAAAGTACTAGTTTCGTATTATTTTTTGAATGATTAATTAATCTATTAATTGGTTGCAAAATTGTTGAACAATTTGGAATAAATCTATGATAAAAATTTATTAATCCAAGAAATTTACGTAATTGTCGTTGATTAGAAGGTTGTGGAAAATTTTTAATAACATTAACTTTTTCTTCAAGAGGTTTTATACCGTTTTTACAAATATGATGCCCAAGAAACTCAATTTCAGATTTACCAAATTGACATTTATCAAGATTAATTAATATCCCGAAATCTTCTAATCGTTGAAATATAATTTCTAAATGATATTTATGTTCTTCTAAAGATTTACTAGCAATTAGTATATCATCAATATATGCAAAACAGAAATTTAAACCACGAATAACTTCATCAATAAAACGTTGAAAGGTTTGTGCACTATTTCTAAGTCCAAATGGCATAACTAAATATTCAAACAAACCGAATGGTGTAATTATAGCTGTTTTAGAAATAGATGCTTCATCCATAGGAATTTGGTTGTAAGCTTTGATTAAATCTATTTTAGAAAATATTATTGTATTATCTAAATTGGTAGAAAAATCTTGAATGTGTGGTATTGGATAACGATCAGGAATTGTAATGTTATTTAATGCACGATAATCCCCACATGGCCGCCAATCATCTGGGGATTTTTTTTTAACCATATGTAATGGTGAAGACCAATTACTAGATGAAGGCCTGATAATACCCATTTCTAACATTTTGTCAAATTCATGTTTAGCAATTGTCAAACGATCTGGAGCTAGTCTACGAGGCTTTGCAAAAACAGGTGAATCATTCGTAAAAATATAAAGTTTAATTTGATATTTTATTTGACGTTTTGTATTAAATATGTCAGTAAGAGAAGGATATTTAGAATGGATTTGTTCGAATGGGTTTATAAAATTTTGATTAATGGAATTTACAAAAGTTGATCGCATTGATTGAACAGGAGGATTTGGAAAAAAATTTATAGTGGATGCTTGAATTAAACGTTTAGATTTCATATCTACTAGTAAATGATGGTAATTTAAGAAATCTGCTCCAATAATTGAATAATTTAAATTGGCAATAATAAATTTCCAGTAAAAAAATGTACCTATGCCAAAATCAAGTTTTAAATTCAATTTTCCAAATGTATCAATTTGAGAATTATTGACAGCGAGCAATGTAAGTGATTGCTTGTGTTTTTTTTGTTGTGATGTGGATTGAATAACACTTACTTCTGCACCAGTATCAACAAGGAAGCGCTGACCGGATATTTTGTCCACAGTGAAAAATAGATGCTGAGTAGAATTACAAATGCTAGCACTGAAAACAGAAGGTACAAATTTACATTGATATGTATTGCTAAACACTTTTTTATCCAATATATTAACTACTTTAGGTTCTTTGAAATCTTGGAAAAATTTGCAGGGGGGAATACATTTTCTGGCTTTATAATGGAAGTTTAAATGGTACCAACAAATATCCTTTTCAGTATTATTTAAAGAAGATGATGATTTCCCATACTGAAGATGTGCTATTTGTTCTTTAAGTTCTGAAATTTCTTTCTTCAATGTGTCATATTTGTCATCTTTTGTGGAGAAGGATGAAATTTGTGGTTGAGAAACATCCAAAATTTTATCAGCTATATCTGCTTTAGCTTCTAAAGGAACATTTCCAGTTGACATTAAAATCATCTGAACATTTTGGGGTAATTTTTGTAAAAATAATTCTTCCAAAATAGATTGATGAAGTGCTTTTGAACCAATAAGTTGTTTCAAATAACGTAATAATTGTGAGGGTTTTTTATCACCCAATGTAGTAGTAGAAATTAATTTTTGTAACTTCTCCTTATCAGACAAAGAAGTGCGTTGAAGTAGAGCTTGCTTTAATATGGTGTATGGTACATCAATAGGAGGATCAACTATAATATCCCTTACCTCACTTGCAAATTCTGGAGTTAAAGTATTGATAACTTTACTAAATTTCGTAAATTCAGACGTAATTCTATGGGCGATAAAAGCTGTCTCAATTTGAGCAAACCACATTTCAGGATCATTTGGCCAAAATTCCGGAAGCTTAAAGTTCGCAGCTACTACTGCAGAATTGATTTCAGAAGGTAAGGAAGGTTCTTCTACTACCTCCATATTAAAATAGTGCTTCAGTCGGTTTTCTTGTTCAGTCGGGGTCACCAATTGTAAAATTCTTCTTATTCTTCTTATATAATAATTACTAATAAATATACAATAACAAAACACCAAAAAATATTTAATATTCTATGAAAACAGTACAACAAGATTAATGATGTTTATTATTTTTAGTTGTGAAAAATTATGTTATTTATTTTTTATTTTACTCACCAAGTAAACATCAAACAAAAACTATAACAATGAATAATAAATAAAAATAATATGAAAACTAGATTTTGTATAACATGGCATGCTAACTATAACAAATATATAATAAACCATAAAAAATTAGTGAATAAAATAATAAATAAATGCTACATACGTAAAACATTAATTGTCTCGTGCTTTAATTAACTTGTAAACATATTTTCAGTCATTAACCAAACATTTATATATTTGTTAATTAAAATACTAATATGATGGATTGTAATCGCCCAAAATCTGCAATTGCAGATTAGGCATGTGCATACTGAACCCCCTTGAGAGTTTGTTTCATTCATGAACCTGGAGTAATTATAATATTTTTTACAAAATCTCATGAATTTTATATGAAAAACTTTTCATTTCGCTGCTAAAATCCACGTTTAATTAAATTAATTGAAGCATTTTATTTTAATTATTTTACGTTTAAATGATATACATATCTGTTTTAAAATAAGTGAATAGGTGGCAGTAGTATGTTAGTTGTCAGAAACTGATATTTGACAAGTAAACTACATTTGTAAAATGACGTGATTTTAAACTAAAATATTGTTAATTACCAACAAAATGTAGTAGAATGAGTGAGTTTGAATTTAAATTAATTTATAATGCGCCAATGTCGTTTTTAGGTATGAATTTCATGCACAAACTATAGACAGATGTCAGGGACTGAAATCAACATTTGTCGATTTTAAAACCAATTATTATGAAAGACAATGTTTACAATCACCACAAATCAGCGACAAAACCAACTTGTGGACCTGGTGCACCAGGTTGTAGATGCACAGTGAAAGCGCCAAACAGGTGAGATGATTTTTTATTTATATTTTTGGGGCTTTATTTTTTGTTTCTTTGTACTTTTAAAATATTTTGATTAGTACAAGACTTACGCGCTGCTAAATAAATCAAATTATTTTTTAATTTAATTACTTTTTAAACAATGAGTGTATCTTTTAAATGACTAAATGTGGGTTTCCTTTTACTATTTCTAGTATACTCACTCTCAAAAGTTATTATGATTATGAAACTTAAAATAAACATGATGAAGGGTGCTATGCTATGTTACTAATACATTGTTTTTATGTTTATAGGGACATCATCAAGATGTTGAAGAAGCTGGTGTCATTGGAGCTGCCGCCATCCCGAGCTTGGAGCAGCTGGAGCTGGTGTCACCGTGGACATTATCCTCAATGTAAGTACATTGTTATTTTTTTTAATTATTTGGGTAAAAACAATAATAATAATGATGGTGAATGATTAGTAACTGACAATCTACTAAATATTCATTAATGATAACGGTAGTACATTATTAGCTAGTCACGGGTGATTAATTATAAAGCTTGTCCCAGAAAAAAATGTCGCCTATAATTTTTAACTTAAAACCTTATAAAAATGAATTTTTTAAAAACTATTGAAGACTTTATTGATCAACAACTAAATAGTATATAATAGCAAATATTTACATTTTATTTATGATTCATCCAAAAGTGGCGCAATTTCCTTTTCACCCCATTCATTAAAATTTGTACAACATAATCAGATATCTTTTTTGTAATTTGTTTCCACTTATATTTGAAATTATCGACAGAATTGGTTTGTTTATTATATTTTCATAACTTCTGCTTCATATGGGGCCAATATTTTTTGATTGGGCGCAATTCAGGACAAATTTATGTACAAATTCTATATGGGGTTTCTTTTATACCAATCAATGACATTTTTTGTGTAGTGACATGTTGCCAAATCTGGCCAAAATAGTATTGGTGTGTTATGAAAGTCAATAATCATCTTTCAAGACACTCGCTTAAATATCTTTCGCCATTGGAACAAATGGCCTGCCATACAAGCATCTTTTTTGAGAATTTTTCTATTTTAATTACCTTCAATTAGCTACTAACAGATTTTCTGAACTTTTCAGAATAATAATAATGACCTGGTCGAGATTTTAATTTCAAGTTAACAATACGTTTCGACATCCATGATAACACATAATTTTTTTGATATCACTTTAAAGTAAAGTTTTCTTAATCTTGATTTTGTGTTAGTTTCTTGCTTAGCATTCCTGTTAGGCACTTTTGTTTTTTTTTTAAATACTTTATAGAATTCTTTAGCTTAATTCTCTGCACTGTTGATTTAGTAGTTTCAAATTTCTTAGCCAAATCTCTCACAGAAAGATTTTTATTTTTACACAAAGCCTTCAAGACATTTTCTCAATATTTTAATTTACAAATCCATGTTTGCATCCACTTCCACATTATTTTGTGTATTACCCGTTTCATTATATCTTCTTAACACCCTTTGAACAGTCCTTGTTGTAGATTTTAACTTTACAGCTACTTTTCTTGTGGATATATGCCTATTTTGAACACATTTGTACAAAATATTTTCGCGTAATTCTTCGTATTTCGATGGCATCTTTGTATACTAAATTGTATGAAAGTTGTCAACTAATTGTTTTTGTATAATGCATAGCCAACTATAAAAACGCATCACATAAAAATTTGTATATCTATAAAAGCAGTATACGAAAAGGCCCAAAATTAAGCGACAATTTTTTCTGGGGCAAGCTTTATTGTACTTTTACAATTATTTTTCTCCTAAAATAATTGATATACGGCTCAAAGCAAACAATTTAAATTAATCTCGTTTAATAATTTGATTTTACTAGCGGTGACTTTTACCCAATATTTAAAATATATGAGTTTTAAAAATGTTGTTTACAACATTTAACTTTGAAGAGGTTTGAAAATGTGGACTGTCGATAGTTTTGTTTGTAAATATGGCTAATTTTATTAATTTTCTGAGAGAAAATATGAACGACAGTCTTTCCGTAACTTTAGATAAACATGTTTTAAAAACGGCTGTAATTTAGTAACCAGTCAACTGGGTTTCAACATTCAATTCCTCATCTATTGACTATAGTTTCATCCCTTAATATCAACCCTCCAGAAAAGAATTAATTTTAAAATAAACGTTATTGAAGCGAGGATGGTGTATTGGGTTGAGAATGTTCTGTGAATGTCTCAGTGGAAAATTATTCACAATTGGTTTAAACATGTAATTTTATTTTGCTAATTTACTATTCTTTACTATTAAAAATTACTTTTAAAGATTGTTTAGTATTTTTAATGATAGATGCTCATATTAAATTGTGTTTTGCAGTTTACGCAAATTATCTGAATGCGGCATTCAGTCCTAGGAGTCGAGCGCTATGCCCACGTTGTCCACGCTGTCCACCGGTTGCTTCAACACACTTCAGGAACAAAAGATGAGTACAAATTTCGTTTATTTATATTTTAATTAATCTACAAAATGAGAAAAGAAATTATTAATAATTTATTTAGAATTTTATGGAGACACAGCCTTAACATACATCTGCTGTCTTTTAATTTCATTTATTGTTAGATGTGAGAAATATTTGTTTAAAGTGTTTTAAAAGTAAATTTCTAAATTCAAAAAAACGTCATTATTTTACTTTTGTTTATACTAAATAATAATATATTAATAATATTAATAATTTCTAATAATAATAACAGTAAACTGAGTAATATTGTATTTGAAGTGTATGTTAGATGTGTATATGTTGTGTATGTTTCAAATTCACTTTAATTTTAAGTAGGTCGCTGCGAGTCTGCAACAAGAAGTTCACTTGCCAAACAAACGTCGTCGTCGTGTAATTTAACTTTTGTCTGCCTTATTTAAAGGCCTTCATAACTTCATAACCGATATCGTATCGTGGGCTTGATTTATAGTTATACCATAAGATCAACTTCTCGAGTCGATATCGTGTTTGTTTTTATTGTTTACTCACTACGTACACTTTAATTTAGTTAGTTAGTTGCTGCCTTAATAGGAGGCCATCCTAACTGTGTGTAGTTCTTTTCGTGGGGTTGATTTATTACTATAAATCAATTTTACGAATCGAAATTGTGTAGATCGATATCTATCGTGGGTTTGATTTGAAATCAACCTCACGAGTCGATATCGTGTATTTTGCATTATCCACCACAAAACGCTGGCCCCACGTGGGGCCCCAACATACATACCATCACCAGGAGGCAAGTTTGTAAGCGTTTCGTGATTCGGGTGGGGCGAGTCCCTCGCGAGCGTACTGCTGTGTGTAGCTAGAAGGTGTAAGCCGATGTCTTGGGTGGTCGAGTTATCGAATCACAGGAACCATATTGTCCAATGAGTCATTGGGAGATCTAGACATAATTCGACTGTTCGAGCACTGCGAAATCTTCCCAGCAGTCGGGTAGGTTGGTAGGCGGTGAACCGAGAGGTCGTGGGCACGGAATATGTTCAACGTTTTTGCTAACTTGATAAGCACGCTTCGGTTGCTTTGTCGTAGATTCGTAGCTAGTCGTTGACAAAAACTTAGGTAAGATAGGGTAGGTAGGGAGAAAAAGATGGCACCTTTATTGAAGACTACGTAAAATGTGATTCTCTTTCAGGTTCTTCCTAACACTTGACCGATATCTTATCGTGGATATGATTTATAGTTATACTATAAGATCATATTCACGAGTCAATATCGTGTCTTTTATCTCTACGTACATTTAAATTTAGTTAGCTTAGTTTCTGCCTTATTAGAAGGCCTTCCTAACAACTGGGTAGTTCTTTTCGTGGGGTTGATTTATTACTATAAATCAATTTTACGAATCGAAATTGGTTAGAACAATATCTATCGTGGGGTTGATTTATTTCTATAAATCAATTTTACGAATTGATATTGTGATATCTATCGTGGGTTTGATGTGTAATCAACCCCACGAGTCGATATCGGATGTTTTATATTGTCCACCACATAACGCTGGCCCCACGTGGGGCCCCATCATAGCGTTTCGCGGTTGCTTTGTTGTAGATTCTTAGCTAGTCTTTGACAAAAACTTAGGTAAGATAGGGTAGGTAGAGAGAAGAAGGACACCATCATTGAAAACTTATTATTTTTCAAGGAGTATTTGTACTTGTTTCTAATAATATTTTGTTGTTAGGTGCGGTGGTGAATGAAGAAAACCAACGTTTCCTGTTGGTGATTACATCAAAATGGTGGGAAGATTCATCAGCAACAGAATCAACAGCTTCTCTTCAAACACATCAGAAGATGACTGCAAACTCAACGCAGAATGTCGTCAAGACCGCGGCCTCCAACATCAATATAAGATAATTATTAGTTTTAAGTGGGTTGTATTTAATTGAGCACCAAAATATCAGCTCTAAGTAATTCATATTCCATATCCAACATACTAGACTTTGCTAATCTGTTTATCAATTTAAATATCAAATATTTGTGTTTGCTATTGCCATATTAGCATTTAATTTTCCATGAAGCTTATTTACTATTATATTTAAAGATCAGTTAGTATTTTTTATGCCTAATTATTATTTTTAGTATTCGTTTAATTATTTCAGACTATTAAAATATAATTTAACTAGGGTTAAAAATATATATTTTTGGTGTTTAATAAATATATTTCTGGCAAGAGCAACATAGTTCTTATTGATTATTGATGATACAATGATTTCGGTGCTCATTTAAATTATTCCCTTTTTAAATTATTTGGGTAAAAGTCTGTTAAAAACATTAATAAATATGTTCTTTTAAATTAATATAAAATAGCGCAATTGTGTACAAGGGAGAATGTGTGTGAAAGTGGACAGAGAGTGATTGATTTTATTCTGTGTGATGAATGATTGATGCTCGGTTTTTCAGTACATTCTGACATTTATGTCATAATTATTTGTCACAATTTTGTTCAGTAAAGAAACCGTCAGAAGGGTATCATTAGAAATATATTACAATATACACTTTTCTATTTACTATTTCATATACAATTTAATTCTTTTATTATTGAGTTAATTTGTAATTTTACGTATTCCTCCTTTTTGCCAATTTGCACCAATTTTTAATTGTCTGTCCCCATAATTTTTCTCTTTTTAAAATTATTTATACTTGTGCTAGAATTTTAATGAACGCGTACCTGACATATAACTTAAATTTAATCTTGTACATTATTAATATTTTTATCTTTGGACTAGAGAACTTTTAAGATTTTGGCCCTACAGTATTAAATGAGGCAGAAATTTCCTCGCAACACTTTTCTTCTTCCTTAACACAATACTTTATCAGTGTTTTTTCATTCTATACATGTTTTTAACTCTCACTAAATCTATTAATAACTCAACTTCATTGGTGGAAAAATTTGCAGCTCTTTTAATATTTTCTAGCATGTGTATATAAATATATTTCTTATTTTGCCTGTGACAGAATATAAACTGAATTTCGGTAACCAATGCAATGATTATAATTTTCTCAGAATCCCAAATTACACAACACCATAAAATTATGATGACATTCAGTTTAGGTTCAGTTGAACTAGATTAATTTGACAAGTTATAAACAAAAAAATGTTGAGGCTCAAGTTCAAGGTTCAACTGAAAAACCGAGCATGAGAAGTTTATTTGATGGTGTCGCATATACGTCTGGATAAAAGTTGGTGAATGAGGGTGTATAATGAGGATGTTAGAGATATGTCTGTTGAGTAAATAAATGAATGAATGATTGGTGAATTATATTGTGGAATGAATCAGATCAGAATGATGTTGCGTCTAAAGAATGGCAAGACTCCCGGCTTGAATGAGATGTTGATGTATGGAGGTGAGAGGTTATTTGACTCCTGATGATTGGAAATGCGCGCATGCAGTTAGAATGTTTGAAGGTATAAAGGTAGCGAGATTGCGGTAGTGTCTGCGTTACCTGGTGCGGATGATGTTGTTGTAAATGATTTCAATAAATCAAGCAGAAAACGATTTGAATAATGTTAATTAATGATAATGTGTTAGTAAAAATAATAAATCAAACTACTTAGTATTTAGTTTTATAAATTTGGCAATAACATTTATTGCACAATTTCTAAGTGTTTAGCTAGATTAGACTGGGTACTTTTGGTCATATAATTATAATAATACTCTTTAAATCTAGTCTGGAAACTTCGTCCTGTTTGCTCTATATAAACAAATTCACAATCTTTACATTTAATTTGCTACAGAATTTAACAAAGGGTCTTTATTCATTAGTTTATTATTATTAGTATATATTGTCAAATTTCCTCCAATTCTTGGCCATACTACGATTCATGCCATTAACATAATTTAATTTTTTTATAAATTGATTTAGATCTAGTTTCAAAGTGTACAGGATAAAATTAATTTCTTGTAATTGATTTAATTTTCTTATTTATTAGCTTCACAGTGATTTCTGCACTGTAACCATTGTTTGCTGCAATATTTAAAATGATTATAATTCAGATCATCAGATAAATTATAAAATGTTGCTAGCTTTACCTATATTGCATGGGTGATACAAATTAGTAGGTTTCCTGTAAATATTAAAATTAAATTTATTGTTAATGTGTTCGATAGTAATGGCCAAGGTATTTATGCTTTTATTAACTTTCACTTCAGTGGTGAATTATGTATTTTAATCAAATGAATTAAGGACATTTAGTAGTTGTTGCTCCTGGTGTAAACATCGTCGATATATCTACACCAAAAATCTAAATTTTTTAGGAGATATTTTTTGGAATTGAGGAATATATTATCAAAATTGTTGAATTGTTGAATATTTCAGATAATAAAGACCCTCATTTTGTTAATTACAAATGTCACCAAAGAGCAAAAATAATTTGTTTGTAGGCAAACTTCCAGCAAGTTAAAAGTAACATGGTTAACTTCAAGCTGTTTTTAATGATGTCTAGAAGTTTGAAAATTGGAATGGAAGTAAGTTCCCAAAACCTCCCTCTCTCTATTAACAGAGTTAGTTTGTATTTGAACTACATATAAGTGTTAGCTAAACCATTTCTAAATTCATGAAACAAAATGCCAAGTGTTTATTTATTAATTTTAAATCACGTTTCACTGAATGCAAACAGCTTCATTAATTGAAATGATGAATGTGTTAGTGTTTGAGAAGAGCGATTGCAATGTTTTGGTGATGGATGATGTGAGATTGGAGATAAAATGAATGTGTTTGTATATTAGGGTAGTATGTTATCGAGGTATGGACGTATGAATTGAGAGATTGAAAGAAGGATATCAGTGGGATGCAAGGTGCTCTGGGAACATTTGTTCAGAATACATTGGTGTATGTTGTATGATGACTCTGAGATTGACATGAATGTTGTTGAAAGAGTGAGTATAAGTCAGATGAGATAGTTTAGGAATGTGGAACGTGTGTCGAATGGAAGATATGAATGAACTTGTATGAAAGAATTTATGAATGTATATGTATGTATTTATGTATGAAGAGTTGATGGTAGATTGAGCATGTGGTTGAAGCAAGGATGACTGAATGTTTCTGGGGTTCGTGTTACCCCATTTAATAAGATATTATCTTTACAACATATTTATTATTTGTTTAAACTATATAATAATGAATGATTCACTTTAAAATTATAATGATGAATCGTTCTCATCTGTAACACAATACTTTGCTAGCTGACAATTTATTATACATACATATATATATATTTTATTGTAACATTAGCAGATTGTCAGCTACTGAAACATTGTGATACAGTGACAGTTAGTATAAAAAACAAACAAATTACGAATGATTAACTAGATTTTTCATTGTTAAACATTCCGGCATTATTTTATACAAATATATTTTAAGTAAATGATTGATATAAATAAAGTTAATCAAATCATCCTCCATCGATTATTTATACTAACAGTCAACATATTTTGTAAATAAAGATAATGAAATACTTTTACCCAAAATAATTGTATCAAAGTATTAATTCTAAAAGTTTCCTTTATAATAATTAAATTGATTTCTTTTTAAAAATTGGGAAAATTGACAGAATTGATATTTACTAATGATAATAAATAAATATGTTTTAAGTAGATAGTTGACAATAACTTTGTTTAACACATATTTACTCTTTAAGAATAAGAAATAGATACCTATTGTAATAAGTTATACATACATCTTATTACAATATTCTTTATTCTTAAAGAATTAAATATGTTTTGAAGAGATTTATTGTGAATTATTTAATTTAAAATATAGTTTTTATTGTTTAAGATAAATAAGTAAATAATATTATTGTAATTTAATATGTGAAAATAATAACAAATATGTTTTAAGTAGATAGTTGACAATAACTTTGTTTAACACATATACAGGGTGAGTCTGGGAAGACGCCCCCCCCCCTTTAACTTTTTTATTATGAGTAATAGAAAAAAATGGTTCATATGAAAGTTTTATTATTTTAAATATACTATTTGATGGCAGATGTAGATATTTTTTATAAAGTCAGGTTTACAAGATACGACTATCAACTTTTATTTTTTAAATAGCAACCTATAATTATTTTACTAAAATAAAAACCGCCATTTTTTTCTCTTTTCAACGGTGTATTAGTTTTTATTAATGTATCTGAAAAAATTCGAGAAAAATAAGAAAATTGAGAAATACTAGAAATAATTTTTATACAAATATTATAGGTGGCTATGTGAAAATAAACAAAATGTAACAGTGTTATACAACTTAACAAACTAAAGCAACAAATTCAGTAACAAAAACAACTTAAAACAAATTATTTTCACATAGCCACCTATAATATTTGTATAAAAATTATTTCTAGTATTTCTCAATTTTCTTATTTTTCTCGAATTTTTTCAGATACATTAATAAAAACTAATACACCGTTGAAAAGAGAAAAAAATGGCGGTTTTTATTTTAGTAAAATAATTATAGGTTGCTATTTAAAAAATAAAAGTTGATAGTCGTATCTTGTAAACCTGACTTTATAAAAAATATCTACATCTGCCATCAAATAGTATATTTAAAATAATAAAACTTTCATATGAACCATTTTTTTCTATTACTCATAATAAAAAAGTTAAAGGGGGGGGCGTCTTCCCAGACTCACCCTGTATATTGTTTAAGAATAAGAAATAGGGTACCCATTGTAATAAGTTATACATATACCGAGAGGTCGTGGACACGTAATATGCTCAACGTTTTTGCTAATTTGACAAGCACGACTCGTTTACTTTGTCGTAGATTCAATGCAAAGATAGTGTTTGACAAACTTAGGTAAGATAGGGTAAGTGTAGGAAGAAGAAAGAAACCATCATTGAAAACTACTGAGGGAAAAACAAGAAGTGTATGAATGTACTATGAGTGTCTGTTTTTGTTGATAGGGACATCACCGGACCTGCAGGCATCTCCTGCGGCCTCTGCATCATCTTGGAACAATTGATATTCATACCCGTGTCATCACCATTCTGGACAACGTCATCGGAGCTTTGGAACATCATCTTGGAGCAGCATCATTGAAGCTGTTATCATCTTCTCTTGAAACTACGTCAGTCGAGATCGACAATTAGTTATTAATGTAAGAAAATTGTAAGAAAAGAAGATAATTTACAACAATTCTATTTAAACCATATTTATTCTTTAAGAATAAGAAATAGGGTACCCATTGTAATAAGTTATACATACATCTTATTACAATATTCCTTATTCTTAAAGAATAAATATGTTTTAAATAGAGTTCTTGCAAATTGATTAATTTAAACATAGTTTTTATTGTTTAAACTTAATAAATAAATAAATAAAATTATTGTAACTTAGTAATGTAAGAACAATAATAAATATGTTTTAAATAGATAATTTACAACAATTCTATTTAAACCATATTTATTCTTTAAGAATAACATATATTGTAATAAGTTGTTTGTGACAACATACATCTTATTACAATACGTATATATATATATATATATATATATATATATATATATATAAAACTACTGTAATTGAAATGATGTTCCTGTAGCAAATAAATGACCACATTTTATATGTATTCTCTGAGCTCTTGCAGTTTACGCAACTTTGCTGAAATCGAAATTCAGTCCCGGGAGTCGAGCTGGCTGTTGGATCCCATGCTGTCAACCGCTTCACTTGTAGAATCACACCGTTCAAGAAAAAAATGTAAGTGATAATATCATTTATTTATATTTTAATTAGTCTAAAAAGTCTCTAGTTTATAAAATAAATCAGTATATTAAAATGAGAAAAGACATTATGAATAATTTGTTTACAATTGAGATATACTTTCCGTACACCTGGTGTCTTACGCAAAAGCCTTTTAATTTAGTTATCTATAACTGGCCTGAATTATTCTGCTGGACTACAAGATATTCTTTCATGTTGAATATTGTTTGATGTAATACATACTTGTTTAACGTATAGAGATATAGAGACATAGAGATATAGAGATATAGAGGTTTAGAGGTTTAGAGATTTAGAAATTTAGAGGTTTAGAGATTTAGAAATTGTTAGAGGGGATATAGGGGGGTAGAGGGGTTATAGGGGGTAGAGGGGGGGTAGAGGGGTTATAGGGGGTAGAGGGGATATAGGGGCAGAGGGTATAGAGGGGTTATAGGGGGGGTAGAGGGGTTATAGGGGGGGTAGAGGGGATATAGAGGGGTTATATATATATATATATATATATATATATATATATATATATATATATATATG
The DNA here is from genome assembly GCA_947425015.1 of Pterostichus niger. Taxonomy (NCBI): domain Eukaryota; kingdom Metazoa; phylum Arthropoda; class Insecta; order Coleoptera; family Carabidae; genus Pterostichus; species Pterostichus niger. The sequence goes on along the minus strand of OX380335.1, from coordinate 7,427,427 downwards.
TATATATATATGTATATATATATGTATATACCTATATATATGTATATACCTATATATATGTATATACCTATATATTTAATAATATATATACCTATATATTTAATAATATATATACCTATATATTTAATAATATATATACCTATATATTTAATAATATATATACCTATATATTTAATAAAATAAATAACGCACACATATATTTAATAAAATAAATAACGCACACATATATTTAATAAAATAAATAACGCACACATATATTTAATAAAATAAATAACGCACACATATATTTAATAAAATAAATAACGCACACATATATTTAATAAAATAAATAACGCACACATATATTTAATAAAATAAATAACGCACACATATATTTAATAAAATAAATAACGCACACATATATTTAATAAAATAAATAACGCACACATATATTTAATAAAATAAATAACGCACACATATATTTAATAAAATAAATAACGCACACATATATTTAATAAAATAAATAACGCACACATATATTTAATAAAATAAATAACGCACACATATATTTAATAAAATAAATAACGCACACATATATTTAATAAAATAAATAACGCACACATATATTTAATAAAATAAATAACGCACACATATATTTAATAAAATAAATAACGCACACATATATTTAATAAAATAAATAACGCACACATATATTTAATAAAATAAATAACGCACACATATATTTAATAAAATAAATAACGCACACATATATTTAATAAAATAAATAACGCACACATATATTTAATAAAATAAATAACGCACACATATATTTAATAAAATAAATAACGCACACATATATTTAATAAAATAAATAACGCACACATATATTTAATAAAATAAATAACGCACACATATATTTAATAAAATAAATAACGCACACATATATTTAATAAAATAAATAACGCACACATATATTTAATAAAATAAATAACGCACACATATATTTAATAAAATAAATAACGCACACATATATTTAATAAAATAAATAACGCACACATATATTTAATAAAATAAATAACGCACACATATATTTAATAAAATAAATAACGCACACATATATTTAATAAAATAAATAACGCACACATATATTTAATAAAATAAATAACGCACACATATATTTAATAAAATAAATAACGCACACATATATTTAATAAAATAAATAACGCACACATATATTTAATAAAATAAATAACGCACACATATATTTAATAAAATAAATAACGCACACATATATTTAATAAAATAAATAACGCACACATATATTTAATAAAATAAATAACGCACACATATATTTAATAAAATAAATAACGCACACATATATTTAATAAAATAAATAACGCACACATATATTTAATAAAATAAATAACGCACACATATATTTAATAAAATAAATAACGCACACATATATTTAATAAAATAAATAACGCACACATATATTTAATAAAATAAATAACGCACACATATATTTAATAAAATAAATAACGCACACATATATTTAATAAAATAAATAACGCACACATATATTTAATAAAATAAATAACGCACACATATATTTAATAAAATAAATAACGCACACATATATTTAATAAAATAAATAACGCACACATATATTTAATAAAATAAATAACGCACACATATATTTAATAAAATAAATAACGCACACATATATTTAATAAAATAAATAACGCACACATATATTTAATAAAATAAATAACGCACACATATATTTAATAAAATAAATAACGCACACATATATTTAATAAAATAAATAACGCACACATATATTTAATAAAATAAATAACGCACACATATATTTAATAAAATAAATAACGCACACATATATTTAATAAAATAAATAACGCACACATATATTTAATAAAATAAATAACGCACACATATATTTAATAAAATAAATAACGCACACATATATTTAATAAAATAAATAACGCACACATATATTTAATAAAATAAATAACGCACACATATATTTAATAAAATAAATAACGCACACATATATTTAATAAAATAAATAACGCACACATATATTTAATAAAATAAATAACGCACACATATATTTAATAAAATAAATAACGCACACATATATTTAATAAAATAAATAACGCACACATATATTTAATAAAATAAATAACGCACACATATATTTAATAAAATAAATAACGCACACATATATTTAATAAAATAAATAACGCACACATATATTTAATAAAATAAATAACGCACACATATATTTAATAAAATAAATAACGCACACATATATTTAATAAAATAAATAACGCACACATATATTTAATAAAATAAATAACGCACACATATATTTAATAAAATAAATAACGCACACATATATTTAATAAAATAAATAACGCACACATATATTTAATAAAATAAATAACGCACACATATATTTAATAAAATAAATAACGCACACATATATTTAATAAAATAAATAACGCACACATATATTTAATAAAATAAATAACGCACACATATATTTAATAAAATAAATAACGCACACATATATTTAATAAAATAAATAACGCACACATATATTTAATAAAATAAATAACGCACACATATATTTAATAAAATAAATAACGCACACATATATTTAATAAAATAAATAACGCACACATATATTTAATAAAATAAATAACGCACACATATATTTAATAAAATAAATAACGCACACATATATTTAATAAAATAAATAACGCACACATATATTTAATAAAATAAATAACGCACACATATATTTAATAAAATAAATAACGCACACATATATTTAATAAAATAAATAACGCACACATATATTTAATAAAATAAATAACGCACACATATATTTAATAAAATAAATAACGCACACATATATTTAATAAAATAAATAACGCACACATATATTTAATAAAATAAATAACGCACACATATATTTAATAAAATAAATAACGCACACATATATTTAATAAAATAAATAACGCACACATATATTTAATAAAATAAATAACGCACACATATATTTAATAAAATAAATAACGCACACATATATTTAATAAAATAAATAACGCACACATATATTTAATAAAATAAATAACGCACACATATATTTAATAAAATAAATAACGCACACATATATTTAATAAAATAAATAACGCACACATATATTTAATAAAATAAATAACGCACACATATATTTAATAAAATAAATAACGCACACATATATTTAATAAAATAAATAACGCACACATATATTTAATAAAATAAATAACGCACACATATATTTAATAAAATAAATAACGCACACATATATTTAATAAAATAAATAACGCACACATATATTTAATAAAATAAATAACGCACACATATATTTAATAAAATAAATAACGCACACATATATTTAATAAAATAAATAACGCACACATATATTTAATAAAATAAATAACGCACACATATATTTAATAAAATAAATAACGCACACATATATTTAATAAAATAAATAACGCACACATATATTTAATAAAATAAATAACGCACACATATATTTAATAAAATAAATAACGCACACATATATTTAATAAAATAAATAACGCACACATATATTTAATAAAATAAATAACGCACACATATATTTAATAAAATAAATAACGCACACATATATTTAATAAAATAAATAACGCACACATATATTTAATAAAATAAATAACGCACACATATATTTAATAAAATAAATAACGCACACATATATTTAATAAAATAAATAACGCACACATATATTTAATAAAATAAATAACGCACACATATATTTAATAAAATAAATAACGCACACATATATTTAATAAAATAAATAACGCACACATATATTTAATAAAATAAATAACGCACACATATATTTAATAAAATAAATAACGCACACATATATTTAATAAAATAAATAACGCACACATATATTTAATAAAATAAATAACGCACACATATATTTAATAAAATAAATAACGCACACATATATTTAATAAAATAAATAACGCACACATATATTTAATAAAATAAATAACGCACACATATATTTAATAAAATAAATAACGCACACATATATTTAATAAAATAAATAACGCACACATATATTTAATAAAATAAATAACGCACACATATATTTAATAAAATAAATAACGCACACATATATTTAATAAAATAAATAACGCACACATATATTTAATAAAATAAATAACGCACACATATATTTAATAAAATAAATAACGCACACATATATTTAATAAAATAAATAACGCACACATATATTTAATAAAATAAATAACGCACACATATATTTAATAAAATAAATAACGCACACATATATTTAATAAAATAAATAACGCACACATATATTTAATAAAATAAATAACGCACACATATATTTAATAAAATAAATAACGCACACATATATTTAATAAAATAAATAACGCACACATATATTTAATAAAATAAATAACGCACACATATATTTAATAAAATAAATAACGCACACATATATTTAATAAAATAAATAACGCACACATATATTTAATAAAATAAATAACGCACACATATATTTAATAAAATAAATAACGCACACATATATTTAATAAAATAAATAACGCACACATATATTTAATAAAATAAATAACGCACACATATATTTAATAAAATAAATAACGCACACATATATTTAATAAAATAAATAACGCACACATATATTTAATAAAATAAATAACGCACACATATATTTAATAAAATAAATAACGCACACATATATTTAATAAAATAATTCTAAGTAAATTGCAAATATGTCAATTGTACATATAAAATAAAAAAATAATTCTAAGTAAATTGCAAATATGTCAATTGTACATATAAAATAAAAAAATAATTCTAAGTAAATTGCAAATATGTCAATTGTACATATAAAATAAAAAAATAATTCTAAGTAAATTGCAAATATGTCAATTGTACATATAAAATAAAAAAATAATTCTAAGTAAATTGCAAATATGTCAATTGTACATATAAAATAAAAAAATAATTCTAAGTAAATTGCAAATATGTCAATTGTACATATAAAATAAAAAAATAATTCTAAGTAAATTGCAAATATGTCAATTGTACATATAAAATAAAAAAATAATTCTAAGTAAATTGCAAATATGTCAATTGTACATATAAAATAAAAAAATAATTCTAAGTAAATTGCAAATATGTCAATTGTACATATAAAATAAAAAAATAATTCTAAGTAAATTGCAAATATGTCAATTGTACATATAAAATAAAAAAATAATTCTAAGTAAATTGCAAATATGTCAATTGTACATATAAAATAAAAAAATAATTCTAAGTAAATTGCAAATATGTCAATTGTACATATAAAATAAAAAAATAATTCTAAGTAAATTGCAAATATGTCAATTGTACATATAAAATAAAAAAATAATTCTAAGTAAATTGCAAATATGTCAATTGTACATATAAAATAAAAAAATAATTCTAAGTAAATTGCAAATATGTCAATTGTACATATAAAATAAAAAAATAATTCTAAGTAAATTGCAAATATGTCAATTGTACATATAAAATAAAAAAATAATTCTAAGTAAATTGCAAATATGTCAATTGTACATATAAAATAAAAAAATAATTCTAAGTAAATTGCAAATATGTCAATTGTACATATAAAATAAAAAAATAATTCTAAGTAAATTGCAAATATGTCAATTGTACATATAAAATAAAAAAATAATTCTAAGTAAATTGCAAATATGTCAATTGTACATATAAAATAAAAAAATAATTCTAAGTAAATTGCAAATATGTCAATTGTACATATAAAATAAAAAAATAATTCTAAGTAAATTGCAAATATGTCAATTGTACATATAAAATAAAAAAATAATTCTAAGTAAATTGCAAATATGTCAATTGTACATATAAAATAAAAAAATAATTCTAAGTAAATTGCAAATATGTCAATTGTACATATAAAATAAAAAAATAATTCTAAGTAAATTGCAAATATGTCAATTGTACATATAAAATAAAAAAATAATTCTAAGTAAATTGCAAATATGTCAATTGTACATATAAAATAAAAAAATAATTCTAAGTAAATTGCAAATATGTCAATTGTACATATAAAATAAAAAAATAATTCTAAGTAAATTGCAAATATGTCAATTGTACATATAAAATAAAAAAATAATTCTAAGTAAATTGCAAATATGTCAATTGTACATATAAAATAAAAAAATAATTCTAAGTAAATTGCAAATATGTCAATTGTACATATAAAATAAAAAAATAATTCTAAGTAAATTGCAAATATGTCAATTGTACATATAAAATAAAAAAATAATTCTAAGTAAATTGCAAATATGTCAATTGTACATATAAAATAAAAAAATAATTCTAAGTAAATTGCAAATATGTCAATTGTACATATAAAATAAAAAAATAATTCTAAGTAAATTGCAAATATGTCAATTGTACATATAAAATAAAAAAATAATTCTAAGTAAATTGCAAATATGTCAATTGTACATATAAAATAAAAAAATAATTCTAAGTAAATTGCAAATATGTCAATTGTACATATAAAATAAAAAAATAATTCTAAGTAAATTGCAAATATGTCAATTGTACATATAAAATAAAAAAATAATTCTAAGTAAATTGCAAATATGTCAATTGTACATATAAAATAAAAAAATAATTCTAAGTAAATTGCAAATATGTCAATTGTACATATAAAATAAAAAAATAATTCTAAGTAAATTGCAAATATGTCAATTGTACATATAAAATAAAAAAATAATTCTAAGTAAATTGCAAATATGTCAATTGTACATATAAAATAAAAAAATAATTCTAAGTAAATTGCAAATATGTCAATTGTACATATAAAATAAAAAAATAATTCTAAGTAAATTGCAAATATGTCAATTGTACATATAAAATAAAAAAATAATTCTAAGTAAATTGCAAATATGTCAATTGTACATATAAAATAAAAAAATAATTCTAAGTAAATTGCAAATATGTCAATTGTACATATAAAATAAAAAAATAATTCTAAGTAAATTGCAAATATGTCAATTGTACATATAAAATAAAAAAATAATTCTAAGTAAATTGCAAATATGTCAATTGTACATATAAAATAAAAAAATAATTCTAAGTAAATTGCAAATATGTCAATTGTACATATAAAATAAAAAAATAATTCTAAGTAAATTGCAAATATGTCAATTGTACATATAAAATAAAAAAATAATTCTAAGTAAATTGCAAATATGTCAATTGTACATATAAAATAAAAAAATAATTCTAAGTAAATTGCAAATATGTCAATTGTACATATAAAATAAAAAAATAATTCTAAGTAAATTGCAAATATGTCAATTGTACATATAAAATAAAAAAATAATTCTAAGTAAATTGCAAATATGTCAATTGTACATATAAAATAAAAAAATAATTCTAAGTAAATTGCAAATATGTCAATTGTACATATAAAATAAAAAAATAATTCTAAGTAAATTGCAAATATGTCAATTGTACATATAAAATAAAAAAATAATTCTAAGTAAATTGCAAATATGTCAATTGTACATATAAAATAAAAAAATAATTCTAAGTAAATTGCAAATATGTCAATTGTACATATAAAATAAAAAAATAATTCTAAGTAAATTGCAAATATGTCAATTGTACATATAAAATAAAAAAATAATTCTAAGTAAATTGCAAATATGTCAATTGTACATATAAAATAAAAAAATAATTCTAAGTAAATTGCAAATATGTCAATTGTACATATAAAATAAAAAAATAATTCTAAGTAAATTGCAAATATGTCAATTGTACATATAAAATAAAAAAATAATTCTAAGTAAATTGCAAATATGTCAATTGTACATATAAAATAAAAAAATAATTCTAAGTAAATTGCAAATATGTCAATTGTACATATAAAATAAAAAAATAATTCTAAGTAAATTGCAAATATGTCAATTGTACATATAAAATAAAAAAATAATTCTAAGTAAATTGCAAATATGTCAATTGTACATATAAAATAAAAAAATAATTCTAAGTAAATTGCAAATATGTCAATTGTACATATAAAATAAAAAAATAATTCTAAGTAAATTGCAAATATGTCAATTGTACATATAAAATAAAAAAATAATTCTAAGTAAATTGCAAATATGTCAATTGTACATATAAAATAAAAAAATAATTCTAAGTAAATTGCAAATATGTCAATTGTACATATAAAATAAAAAAATAATTCTAAGTAAATTGCAAATATGTCAATTGTACATATAAAATAAAAAAATAATTCTAAGTAAATTGCAAATATGTCAATTGTACATATAAAATAAAAAAATAATTCTAAGTAAATTGCAAATATGTCAATTGTACATATAAAATAAAAAAATAATTCTAAGTAAATTGCAAATATGTCAATTGTACATATAAAATAAAAAAATAATTCTAAGTAAATTGCAAATATGTCAATTGTACATATAAAATAAAAAAATAATTCTAAGTAAATTGCAAATATGTCAATTGTACATATAAAATAAAAAAATAATTCTAAGTAAATTGCAAATATGTCAATTGTACATATAAAATAAAAAAATAATTCTAAGTAAATTGCAAATATGTCAATTGTACATATAAAATAAAAAAATAATTCTAAGTAAATTGCAAATATGT